>CAUYRT010008795.1:0-62872 GCA_963574885.1 Lepilemur ruficaudatus | reverse complement strand
AATTTCTTTCTTTCTATTTATAGTAGAGATGGGGTCTCACTCTTGCTCAGGCTGGTTTTGAACTCCTGACCTTGAGCGATCCGCCCGCCTCAGCCTCCCAGAGTGCTAGGATTACAGGCGTGAGCCACCGCGCCCGGCTAGGATGAAGAACTTTTATGAGCTACTTAAAGATATACTTCTTCAAACCTTGGTACAATGACTCTAGAAACAGTATCCATGAGGCTTAGAAACATAGGATTTAAGGGAGTTTCCCAGTGTTTCCTACAAAGATGTCTATGAACTATGGGTTGATGAACTATGGGAAAGCCTTAGAGAGCCTGGGAATTAAAATAACACTACTAAATGCAGATTATCTCATTAAAAATGATAATTCAATTTCTCTTTTACTATATATACCTGGTTATCTTATGTTCATTGCAGATTTTTATGGCTTGTAATTTTCCCTGCTGAATTTAATTGTTTATCTCTGCCAATGTTTTTGATTTCAGTGTCATAATTTTTAAGCATTTAAACTCAACAATTTTGTCAATCCCTAGATATAAAACTGTTCTTACAGCACTGAAAATAACACATCATACATTTAATTGCTAGCAATTAAAAATTTTTCCTTTTAAGCAACATTTTATAAAGTGCTATATAGATTTAGAACATTAGTATTATGATTGATTTAATTTTTGATCTTTAGGTAATTTCTCTGTATATTATATTGGGTATTGCTTTTTAACAAGCATGTCAGAATTTGTTCAAGAGGTGAATAATAATCTCCTTTCAATTGTCGCCCTGAGAGATTTTATACTGATTCTGATGCTGCTATCTTTGCACAAAACATTTTTTGGGGAGGAGTTCAGTTTTTTGCTTAAAATGATAATGCAATTTAATTTCACAAGAGATTTTATTAAAATAACGGAGTATGCTCAAGTCACGTCAACTGGTTGGATCTTTTTAGTGTTAAACCCACTGCAGTATTGGCTGCATATTGATTTGTTTACTAAACAGTTATTGAATGCCTGTTACATGTCAGGGTTGGGTACAGTGATCATTTAAATATCATCATACTTTGTTTTTGAGGTTCTCATAATTGTATTAAGAATCAAATTACTTAAACATAATTATGATATGTTGAGCTTATTGACTCAATATTGGCTATGCCTGAGTGAAGAGAAGGAAGCAATCTATTCTGCATGGGCTAACAAAGACCATGTAGAGAAGATGCTATTGAATTTTGGCTTTTAAGGATAAATAGCATTTCGTCAGGCAGAGAAGGGGTCACTAGAGTCTGGGTGGAGAAAGGATATTAAAGGAGGAAAAACTGTGTGAACAAGGCATAGTATGGCATGGTTAGGTAATAGATGGATATAAGTATTTATTACTGGAGTTTGTAACTGTTGGGAAGCAGTAGAGGTTAAGAAGTAGTGGTAAAGTAAGCCGCAAAAGGGCTCGAATAGGATGCTAAGGTATTCTCTAAAAGACGCTTGACAAAGAATCCTTTGATATAATTTTCATAGGTATGATTGGTTTGTTGACAGATCTCTCACTCCCTCCCCTTCGTCTTTCCTCCCTCCCTCCAGAGTAAATTTATTTGAATGCTTCTTTTTAGATGCTAAGGATAAAGAAGTGAGCAAAGCAGGAAAAGTCTTGCCAGCATGGAGCTTGCATTTTAGAAGTGAAGCTTACACTGTAAACCAACAGTCTGAAAATTGTGTCTGTAAATGGCAAGATAGTAAATATTTTAGACTTTACAAGCCATCTAATCCCTGTTGAAACTATTCAACTCTGCCCTTGTAGTGAGAAAGCAGCCATAGACGATACACAAACAAATGGGCGTGGCTAATTTCCAATAAAACTTTATTTACACACTGAAGTTTGAATTTCATATAAATTTCACATCACAAAATGTTATTCTTCTTTTTGCTTTTTGCTCTAATTGTTGAAAAGAGTAAAAATCTTTCTTAGCTTGTAGGCTGTACATAAACAGGCTAGATTTGGTCCACAGGATATAGTTTGTCAAACCCTGTCCTAGAGGTTCAGATTAATGGAGACATTAGACACAGACATTAGCTGGGTGAATCAAAACCAACTTACACATTTAAAGGATTTAGAAAGTAGTCAGCGCAACCAGCTTACAAAACAGAGAGATTCGCTATTTTTGCAGGAGAGACATGGAAATATAAGCTATTGGGTCATGGACAGTCTTTCTAAGTGAGTGAAAGTCACATCAGATCTTCTGGAAATTCAATTGCCTCCTTCCATATCCAGGTTTATATTCATATGACATTTCTGTATATAGGCTGGTCTGGTTACCTCTTGGCACCAGTTTAACTGGACTAGGTCTCTGCCATCAGTATGGTACTATACAATATTTAATGTGATTTCTAGTTCTGCTTGGGTAGAGAAGCCACTCAGGCATTACCACTATTTATCTCTCTCTTCAGTACATAGCCTGGTTCAAGTGCTTTCCTCCAATGAGGACTGCAGAATTAGCTTGAGTGTTAGTTACCCAGAAATCTCTGAGAGTAAGCTTTTGAGCCATCAGAGCAGCTACAAGACCTTGACTAAAACTTTTAATAACATAGGTTTTTTTTGCTTTTTTTTGTTTTTTTTAAAAAAACAGACATTCTTATTGTGCTTCGTTGTTCAAGTTCTGAAGTCTCTGTTGCCTGGAGTCTGAGCCTAGCTCTACAGAGGCTAGCTATGTGGTACTAGGCAAATTACTGATCAGTCTTGTTTATTTATTTATATGTTCATTTTATTTAGAGACAGAGTCTCTTGTTCTACCACCCAGCGTGGAGTGGAGTGGCCTAATCATAGATCACTATAACCTGAAGCTCCTGCACTCAAGGGATCCTCCTGCCTCAGCCTCCCAAAGTGCTGGGATTACAGGCATGAGCCACTACACACAGCCTCACTTTAAAAATGGGAATGATACTCATACCTTACTTACAGGGTTGTTGTATTAAATGAAATAATCCTCATAATCTTTACAAAGCACATAGTAAAGTAACTGGCATATAGTAAAAAAGAAATAAAATTGACTATTATCATAATTATAGAAAATAAGAGAGGAAATTCAGCATCCTTTTCCTAGTAGAGTTTTAGTTAATGTTTTTAAGATTGGATGAATATGAGAAAGAGACAATTAACCTACTTCAGAAAAAAACTTGACCTAATATCCTAGGAATGTTATAGATAACTGAGTACAAGAAGAAATTAAATATGAACTTTATCATCTTGAAAGAACAAAATCAACTGTTAAACATTTCAAAAAATTTAATTTAGGAAAGGTTAATTACCTTTACTATGTCAACTACATTTTTAAATGAAGAATTTTTAATTCTTCTGAAAACATGACTAAGATCCATTCATTTGTTAATTTAATACTGTGTATAGTGTACCCCTGGCTTCTGTACAACAAGTGCAAACCACTATAATGTATCTTGATTTGAAGGCTCACCACAGCCACTGTTGACTTTAGCTGCTAAAATTAGAGTATGCTTTTCCAACTTTCTCCACATTTCTTTAGAATTTGCCTTGGTCTGACACAAGTCAGAGGCTTTATATTTACTTTCTATTGCTGGGAAAGATTTTAATTGGTTCCACAGCTCTTGACTCAAGTATCACTTTATTCTCAACAAATAATTCAGACCTGTGGGGAGTCATGCCAAAATTTAACTGGAGAAAAATTTAGGACCTGTGAATGTCACAAACACACAAATTGTACAATCAAGATAATAATGTGCTAATCTTTTAAAGACTATGTGAAATACTACTGATTCATCCTTATGGCTATTGTTCTTTGGGGTTTTTCTGCAACAGAGAGATAAGACTAAGTCAATCTCTGTATGTTTTCTTTTCCAATCTGATTTTTTGACTAGTGGTGTGTGTTTATACATGTACATTAACATAAATACACTCATATGTATATTTAATATTTAGGGCTTTATGTGCATGGAATTTATTTCTGTATTCAAATTATACTGATTCATACATGGCCATCAAATCTACCGTCAACTCTTCAGTGAGTTATTTCTCTTGACCTCAATTTTCTCATTAAAGAGAAAATTGATAAAGCTAATATCTCAAAAGGAGTTATCAGAAGGACTAAGAAAACAGATACACAATGGCTAGTTTAGTGCCTGAGTCAGTAGGTGCTTAATAAATACTTCATTTCTTTCCTTCCATCTTTCGTGTGCTATTGCTTCTACCTTCTGGCCCAAATCGTGCTTTAACCATTACCAGATCTCACGTTTCATTTCTAAAAACACCATGTAATTTATTTCCACTCTTATGTGGAACTGTTACAGAGCATTTTAAGTTGTAAATATGAAGACCTACCCTAAAAATAGGCATTTACATAAATAGAATAATATGATTATGAAATGAACATGAGTCTATGGGCTTTTATTATTTTACTGTATTTATGTTTGAAAATGGTAATGTGAATGTCATGTCTCTCAGTGGGTGAGAGTTTTGATAAAATGACAAAACAACTTCTAATTATTTCTTCTTTGGGCACCCGAGTAGACTACTATTTCTAGTTACCACATCAAATGGAGACATTCTGTTCTGCTTCTCTCTCCGATGCACCATCAGATTCCTTCGTTCACATTACTATCTCCATAAAATAAGATGGCCTTAGTTACTTACAATCCCTCTGCCTTCCAAAAATATGCTCCTTTTTTTTGCTGTGGCGTCTCTGACTGTACTAGCTGCCATGCCCTGTAGACTTTTCCTTTTTGTCACTGAGCCTATTTTATCACTTAATGTTTAGAATTATTTGTAGCTGATGCAGATGAAATTGGTCTAGTGGTTGGAAGTAACCTCATGTATATATATGGCTGTTGTTCTGCAAAACCTTAGTTTGCTTTGAGGATTTTACTGTTTGAGATCCTAAAAATGGTCTGTGATGGTCTGCAGAGTGGCCAGAGGACAAACAATATATTCCTGAAAATTTGTAATAATAAAATATTATACTTGGGCATTTCTGGGGAATTTCCAGGCCAATATTAGGTCTGGGACCAAAGGATTACTGCATCAGAGATGTTCACAGCCAGAATTATCTATGTCTAGCATTGAAACAACGCTAAAGGTTCTTCTATTATTATGTATGAGGAAGCAGTCCAGATCTCTCTACTTAATTTCATGTCTTACGAGCTTATTTTATTATTAAGAGGGGGTTTGAATGAAAACAAATAAAAACATGAGGCATATAGTTTGTCTAATAAGAAGTTTCTCTAGGCTGATATAATTTTTTCTGCTTTCTTTAAAAATTAGAAGTCACTGACATATTGAAAATTGACATCTGTTGTATTTGCCTGCCTCACACCCATGTCCCTTTCATCTGATAATAGCACGCTCATTTCGCATCCTTATGCTCTGCCATGTGGCTCAGGTGAGGTTGACATCAATACTAGATGCTGTGGGCATGTCATTAAACCTGGTCTATCTCATCTGCTTTGATTCAGTGACAGGGAGACACCTTAGGGCTAATGAGAGAAATTCCAGGAATTTTATTCCAGAGTTGTTGGAATAGCAAAGCTCTGTCTCCGTGGTTGTGTTTGATAAGGTAGAAGGAAAGCCTGGAGTTGCTGACAGCTGTCTTGTCATCAGTAGAGGAGTGCTTGTTTGAGATGGAGTCAACCTAGAAGAGAGTAGAATATAATTAAACCTGTGGATCTTTCCATGCTTTGTATTTTCTCAACTAATTAAACGTTCTATGTAATATTCCCTTTAATTGGGGAATGGTGCCTTACCATACTGATGTGCCATAATTTATCAGTTTCTCATTATTTAGTATTTTGTGTTCCATGAGCAACCATGTATGTAAGGGTTGGTCTCTCTGTAAGATAGAGAGGTAGCATTGGTAATTTAAAGCGTGTAAAGGTTTTTTAGGATTTTTCATATGTTAGGCAATACATTGAATGTGTCAGTCTTTGTTAGGACATTGAGGTTTAGGATTTTGATTTTTTTTCCTGGTTTACACTATTCGCAAATGTTATGAAAAAAACTTTAAACATGGATTGAATGAATTATTTTCTTAGGAATATAAGAAACGGAAATCATCTCTGACATTGTGTTAAAGCTAAGTCAAGAAAGCTGATGTGTTGCACAGCAGCATGTAGGCTATGGGATCTTCCAGCAGCTGTGTCTGGCATAAAATACTTTTGTGCTTTTAGGCAGCACTTGGAGTGGTGGAGCACCTGAGCTTGAGTGATTGGGGTATGAGTCATACATCCCAGAGAAGGGGAGAGTGAAGGAGAGCCTAGCTATGCCTGACTCTTGCACTTCTGTTGCTGCTCCCCTTTTCCCTAAAGAGTGGAGAGAGATTAGTATAGCTCAAGGTACATATAATCACCCTCCTCATGCTACCCAACCTCAAGCACACACACTGTAGTGATGGGAGTTAGGCTTCCCTGCTGTCCTCTTGAGTTCTATTAACATGTTAGTGTGTTCAGCTAACTCTCCATGAGGTCTTCCTGCAACTCTCTCCTCTCCACAGCTCACAGCTCTTGTTTCTGGGAAGTACTCCCTCCTCTAACCTCTTCACACCCCAAAGTTTTCCCTTGCTAAACCAAAGCACACCAGGTTTTCCTTTCTAGTTGAAGAAGTAATGCTGATTGCATTAATATAAATAAAGAAAATGTGTTCTTTGTAATTGGCACCTTCCAAATGCAACAAATGTAAAAGTGGATATTATCATAGAGAAAAGTATGGCAGCTTTGTAAAAAAAAAAATTAAAAGAAAAAAGGTCTGGTTCTCATCATAGCTGATCGCTGCGCTATCTGTGAGACCTTTGTTAAATTACTTAACGCTTCTCCAGTCTTTGTCAGCTTTTACAACTAAGGAGACCAGAAAATATTTTTCTTTCAGGCATCTAAACAGGATATTGATTTTCCAAATAGCAAAAGATGACCCATGTGTTCAGGGATTTCTGTGGCTCCTACACTCCAGGTGTTGCTGCTGTTTACATGCCCCCAAGCCTACAAAAAGGTGAAGGAAAAAGATGATCAGTGTAGAAGGGGATTCAGAGTACAGAGAACAGCAATCAGAATAGCCCAAAGTGGC
This sequence comes from Lepilemur ruficaudatus, assembly GCA_963574885.1. NCBI lineage: Eukaryota > Metazoa > Chordata > Mammalia > Primates > Lepilemuridae > Lepilemur > Lepilemur ruficaudatus. The sequence goes on along the minus strand of CAUYRT010008795.1, from coordinate 55,810 downwards.
AGCCCTTAATCAAATAGCCCTTAATCAAAATAGAAATGCTATAGTGGACTCTCTCTATTACATCTCTTTCTATCTCTAACTATTTCTCTGAATAAGCATTTTAAGTAAAAATCATATAGGCGGAAAAAAAGTACCCCAAAGACCTCTTGAAATTAAAAGAAAAAATTGAATTAAAATATTCAGTATAGATAAATTGAAAAAGAGGATGGCCAAGTTGAGAACAGAATTAATGGTTAGGAGAACACAGTAGAAGAAATAAAACACTGAACAAAAATGTAAAGTGCTGACAATTTTGAAGACAAAGAAAAGAAAGTTGTAGGGTAAATTCAAAAGACTTAAGATATGAATATTAGGAATTATAAAAGATGAAAAAATTTTAAAGTAAAGCAATATTTTTTAAAAAATATGGACAAGAATATCCCTGAGCTGAGTTCTTGAAGCTGTAGTTTTAAAATCCCCATGAGCTCATGACTGAGGAAAACAGACATATGTATCAGTAAATCCTAGTAAAATTCCTGAATTTTTAGGATTAAGAAGCACCATGCAAAGTTGTAGATTGAAAGGATATACTTTGAAAATAGAAAAGTATGAAAGAGACTGTGATTCTCATCTGCAACACTGAGATTTGAGAAAGGTTGATAGATTATGGAGAGAAAAGTGCTGTATCACAATCAAGAGTCCAATACCTGGCTAGCATAGAATTCACCTGTTACATTAATGTTGTATTGAATAAAGGTATTGTGGCTATTCAGTGATTCACAGAGTATGCCATCTTTGTACCTCATGAGGAATAAATGCTTGAAAATAAGCTCCAAGAAAATAATAGTTTTCCAGATTAGAGACCTCAACGTGGGGCCATCTTTGTCTCATTTATATAAAAAGTGGGTAATGGGGAGCAGATAGCAGATGCTCCAAATGTCTAATCTGGGTGAGAAAGTATGAGAAATAAATAAACATATTACAGAAGTTTGATGGTGATGGAATATAGGAAGCAGCAGGGAATATATTGTTCTAACAGATACAAAGACTCATTTTTTTAATAATTGAGAAATATTTATTTACTAGTGGTATTAAAGGGAAAATAACAGAATGGAAAAGTAGAGTAGAATTTCCAGATCAACAAGGAGCAAACAAGTGCACAAAAGAGAATGAGTGATTAGCACTTTGACCAGATCAGTAAAATGTTGGAACAGGAATAAAAAATAAACTTTAAAGGAAAACATAAAATAAAACAACTCAATAAAAATAACTGTATAATTTGTTACAATAAATGTGAACAGGCTGAATTCAGTAGTCTATGAAAAGCTAGAGACTGTCAAAGATCTACCCCAATTATATGCTATTTATGAAAAGCATAAGAGTGATGATATTATCAGACAAAATAGTCAAAAACATTTACCAATATATAGAGAGATGTTATGTAATAATAAAATGCCCACTTTTCAAAGCATAGTTGTCACAGATCTGAACATACTGAACAATGTAGCTACTAAAAAACCATTGAAAGAACTATTAAAGCTCCAAGGAGAACTTCATAAAAAATACAGTTATAGTGGGAGATATTTTATTAATATACCTATTTTGGAATTAAATCTAGTAAAAAAAAATTGAGAATCTAGAGGGTTCAGATGATATCAATAACCACCATGTGAAATCTATGTATAGAAATTTACACTTTTAAATAGAACATATTGTTGTATACATCCATGAAATATTCATAATTAACCATATATTTGGCTATGAGGAACTCTAGTAAAAAAGATAGAAAATTTACAAGTTACATTTTAGATCATAATAAAATAAAGTTAATAATAAATATGGAGACCGAATCTCCTCTGCTATTGGAAATTAAAAACCACACTATTAAATTATTAACTATAAATAATTAATAACTATAGAGCAAACCAGAAATTGTAAATTACAAACCATTTTGAAGACATCATAAGGGAGAGTTAGCAAAAACTTTACTCTGAGAAACAATTTCAGTCAATGACCCATAAAAGAACTTTATGCTTTAGGAAAAAAAGAAGAAGAAAATCAACAACAAAAAATAAAGTAGGCAAAGAGAAATACTAACTTCAAGTCATACAATAAAGGTGAAATAGAAAGGATAGAAAATGTAAAACTATTTTTCTTTGAGTATGCAAAAAATCAATAAAACCCTGTAGAAGCAAAGAAAAAATAGAGTGAACAACACCATACATGCTTAGGAATAAGAGAGTTAATAAAACTATACAGACTAAAAAGATTGATGACATAAGGAAACACTGCATGTAACATAAACATAATCAATAACACTCCTAAAAGAAAACTGAATATACCATATATATTAAACATATAGCCTAGGAGTTGAGAAGACTTGATTAAGGCAGGAAAGTTGGAAGATATTAAAGAAAAACTAGACATATTTTAATGTAAAACAATTAAACATTTTATGGTAAAAATATTATAAATGAAGCCAAAGGAAAAGATGATAAATTTGTATAGCTTTTTTTTTTTTCCTTTTGAGCGTGGAGAAAGTATGGAAGGATACATGTCCTATGCTATTATAACTAGTCATTTAGTGGTGGGAGAAAGGTGTTTGGGTAGAGGTGGGTAGAAGAGTAATTGATGAGGAGAGTGAAAGGAAGTAAAAAGACTTGATATCTACAGAGTATAGGTATAATTTAAAATCTACAAACTCTCTACAATAAAGTCCTTGAATCAAACAAGTACCTTATCTGGTAGAACAAGCCCACTGTGAGAAAGATTTCTAAAGTATCTAAAATTTAATCAGAACCAGTGTTTTTAAGCCACATCATTTAGAGAGAATGATGTAGCTAAACAGCATTATGTATTCTTATCACAACCCACTATATATTCTTTATGAAAAACACACACATACATATGTGTATGTGTGTGTGTGTGTGTATATATATATATATATATATATATATAGAGAGAGAGAGAGAGAGAGAGAGAGAGAGACTGTATATATAATGCATAAAGTTGTCATTGAAAATAGTAATACACTGATCAGCCCACCAAAATTTGCCTACATAGTGTGTGAATTTAAATGTTAGTTTTCCTTCCCTTCAAACTTCAATTTTACTTTCCCTGAATCTATTCTCTTATTGATTTTTAAGCAGGTATTTAGTCTTTCAGTTTCACTTAATGGTGTATTTTTGAAGTTGTAACAGCCCCATTAACTGCTTAAGGCCCTACTGATGTCAAACAGAGTGTATTTTACTATGAAACTATAAGTTGTTTCCTAAGAAGCAATAACTGGTTTCCTAAGGAAAGACCATAATATTATTATTTTCATTTTCCACCTAAAATGTTGGTATAGACGAAACCCCAACTTGTCTTTGTGGGAAAGGAATCCATTCAAATTCTATACTTCAAGCTTTCTAGTATGGAGGGACATTTGTTACAATGAACACAAATCAACATCATATATCAGTTTGACATATGAAGTCAATAGCACATTTCTAAAATAGAGGTGCTCTGTATTAGTAGAAGCACAAAAATCCTGACTTGCTCCTTGCTCAGGCATTTGAATAATGATAAAAAAGATTATTTTACTCTTGTCCTTGAAATGAAAGAAGTATCATATTAGGGAGATCTATAATTGGGTTGAATCTTGAAACAGGTACTTAAAATACAAAATAAAGTTTTTCTACTTAGAATGATTTAAATTTTGTAAAATATGATTTCATAAAATGACTAATGACTCAATTTTCATGTAGCTTACAATGCCATGTAGCCTTCTGGAAAAGATGATGTAAAACTGTAATAAAACATTATGTTCCATCTAATAGTATTCTTCAACATCAATATATTATGTAATTTTAAGTAATTACTACAAGTAGATGTTTACTGATATTATGGAAATTCAGTTACTCTGTGTATAATGGAAACTTCTTGTTCCCAACACTCTTGAACATTATGTTCTTGGACTCTTTCTTTAATCACAATTTATGGAAATTTAATAAATCCAAATATTTCAATTTTTGTATTTTTTCTATAATCTACAAGAGACCATATTGACGGTTATGGCAACTTTCTCTTGATGAAAGAAGTTAGCCATTTATTTTGGTAGAGTCTATGTATTAATATTACCTGACAGCACCTGCAGTGCTATATTTCAGCATTCTGAACTTTGCCATAACATGATCTGATTATAATGTACATTTATGTTTTTAACTTATTTTTAAATGCTTGGTCTTAGCTATAGATTTTTTCTATTAGTTCATTACAATATTTTATGATACTTATTAATATCCCTGCTTTATTAATAAGAATAAGTGAAAGAATGGCATTAATTGCAGTTTTAATTAGTCTCAAATGAAGTACAATATAGACTATTTTGAGTGTCATAATTCATGTGTGCTTTTCAGTTAGATCGTACATATCAGGTATCTATGTTTAACTATATCTACCAATCATTTATATCTATCTATCATCTATCAATCATCTATCAGTTGACGTAAAACAGGATATAATTCCAATTGAGTAGTGTGATGTGGGGAAAACAGTATGGACTTTGAAATAAGACAAGACTTGATTTCACTCCCAGCTCTACCTCTTAGCAGTTTTGTGATAACTTTTAAGCTGCTGAATTTCTCTGTCTTGGTTGCTTTATCAATAAGTAACACAGCTAGTGTGGCTAAGTACAACTTTTTTCATTTCTGAGAGTAGACTTGTCTGCTCAGTGCTTGTTCACTGTGAATGTCCCCATTGGTTCCATGGGGATCTTGTTCAAATGCAGATTCTGATTCAGTAAGTCTGAGGTGGGGCTCAAGATTCTGCACTTGTAATAAGCAGATGGTCTACCTAGCACAGTTTGAGTAGCAAGGTGGTAAAGTACACTGGGATGGAGAAGGTTGGATTATGTGCTGAAGTATTATTCTAGCATCTAAAATGGAGATGATGCCAAATCCTTTGAAAAGTTCTTATGGCAATCAAAGATAATAGATATGTAAAATGACTTCCCTGGCTTCTACCACAGGGAAGGCGCTCAGGAAGCAGCAACACTGTGACTATCTTCTTAGGTATTACCTATGTGTAAATGAATCATTTATGCTTAGCACTAAAATAGGTCCTGGCTGGGAGTACTATAGGAATCATTTTGTCCAGATCTCCTTTGTTTGCACAGAAGGAAACTAAGGCTTCTAGAAAACAAGTTTCCAAAGGGCTAACATCCTTTCCATGTCATCATAGTGCTTTCCTTGTCATAAAAGCCAAATAAATTGGAGATCTGAAATATCGAGAAAGGAATGATCTAAATTTAATTTTTTAAAGAGGACTAGGACTTAGAAGGCATTTAAACATACAAAAGGAAATTCCTAGAAAGTTAAAAAAATGTCAGCAAGAATGTGGACTTCTTAAGGCTATGATTGCTTTCTCTTTTGGATCACTCTTTTTGGCACTAAAGGTGGAAAAAGGGCACATTAATGCAAAGATGACTTTGAGTGCCACACTGTATATTCAAGAAAATCATGTGCAATGAACGAGATAAACTAGGACTATCCTTATACCACAGTGTAAAGCTTGGGATGTGTATTTTTAGCAACTCACTTTTGCCTTTTTTTGGTCTTTTTCAATGACCACCTTTATCATCAGGCACAGAATTTTCTCTTGCCTACTGTTTTTTCTCTGTAGGGAGACACTGATCTGATATACTCATTCATGCTTTAGGAATTAAAGAATGACTCCCTGTAGCTATATTTGTATTAACAACAAAAACAACAAACACCCTTTAAAGATTAGAGAATGTCTTTATGTTCATTCATCAGGACCTTTTTAGTTTCTTTCAAATAATATAAAAAACTCTACCTGTCTTGTCTTTTTGGAAGACTAGCTTCTATTAAGATTTCAAAATAACAGTAAAGGGCCGCCTCTGAAGGATTATTTTTCAGATAAGATTTCATGGAATATTTAGACTTTGAGTACTGGACATTGGCTTCCTTGTTATTTGTAGGTGATTGGAGAACAGAATCAGGGCTTGAGGGGCTCAATAAATAAAGCCACCTTGTTTTTCCCTCCCCTCTCTACCCAGATATAGAGGCAGTTCAGAGCTAGACATAGAGCTGGGCAGATATAGAAAATGTCATCTTATTACAGATGAATTTGAGAAATTCATGTCTTCTTCCTAAGTGGGTTTGCTAACAGTCTGCCCCTAATGTAGAGAAACGCAATATGGTTAACTGGAGAGACCCAATTTCAGGCAATGGCAGCTCTGCATGATATTGGCTCTCCTCCCAGGGGCCTGCCTCTGTAAATGGTAGAATGGAGGAGCATGCTTTCAGTGGACAGGCTGACTGCCATAAAAGGGTAAAAGAGAAAAAGAGCTGAGCTCCTAAGTTCCTGCTCTCAAATTTACAGTCAGAAAATGCATATCTTTTCCTATGGGGGAGTAGTGAGAGGAGGGAAGAGAGGGCTCATGAACTTACTTTAATGAATGACCCTCAACTGGAATAGCAGATAAGTGTTCTTCCCTTACATTTTTTGTAGCTTTGTTCTCTTAAGCTAGTGACTTAATCATAGGTCCAATATCTTTTCAGAAAGTTAAATTATTTTTTTGGTCTTTAGCTGCCTTATTCTTCTATCTCAATTAGTTCTGAGCCTGCACAGGAAACGGAATCTGTTTATTGGAATTGTTGAAATTCATGATCTTGTGTTTTAGGTCAGAAAACTTGAGAAAGACAAAGAGTAGAATTTAGGGGTGGAAATATTGGTATAGCCAGAATGGATGGCTTAAGCCTTATGTATTAGCAAGTAAGTACCACTTTGGTTTTGGCTTATGTTATGTACATTTTTTAATTTGTGTGGTTGTTTTTTAATGGGTGTGGTCTGGTCAGGTACCTTCATGCCTTAGGCTTAATAATCATGGGTCACTGTATGTAGACCTTGATGTTATACTTTATGAAGTCTTTGGCCAAACATATATGACTGTTTTTATACTGGCAGGTATATAGGATATGCCCTTAAAAAACACTAGCCATTTGGGAGGCAGTGAACATGGGCTGCTGGCTTGCACTGAACTATGCAGGCATAATTATAGGCTGGTAATGCAGTCAAGGAATAGATAAGCATTAAAACACCAAAAATAAGTGTTTTAGTCCTCAAAACAAATAGTGTGTCAGTAAAAAAAATCTCGAGGTAATTAAGACCTGCATGTGTCACAGAGCACCACTGTGAGCTACAAACTCTTTTTAAACTGACCATGGGTAGGCAATGCTTAAAAGGAGGCTTTATATGTCTTTTACTGCACTTAGAACAAAATGAGTGAACTGGTAATTAAAAAATCCAGCGTCTGTTTCTAGGAAAAGGGTGTTCATGGATTCAAGGAGGGACCAGAGAGTTTGGAAAATACTCTTCAGTTTTATTGTCAGAACATGGGTAGTAAAAAAAAATAAAATGAAACGGGCTGATTAAGCTGGAGGAAGAGAGATTTTTATTATGGAGAATTTGACAGCTTGACGAATTCGAGAGATGTGAAGGGGAGTTGAGACAGCAAAGAAAGGCAAAGGAAGAACAACAATGTCCTCAAACTTCCTGTAGTAGGTATTAGAAAATGAAAACCTGCTAGTTCTCATTAGATCAGAAAACTAACTAGAAATAATAAAGTCTAAGAGAGATAACACTTCTGAGAACCAACTGGTACAAATAATATAAAGGGGTCTAGGAAACTATTGAGAAATGTCCTTTTGAAACTGAAGCTTGAAAGGTCATAGTAGGATGCCTGAGATTGAGTTAGCTGTACCAAGTAAGTACAAAAAATTTGGATCTGTTTGAGAGGGGAAGATCACAGAAAATGCTCATAGAAACATTATATGATTGGTGTGCAGAGTAACACGTTTACTGCAAGCGTTGCCTGTGTCCTTAGGGAACACACCAGGAGATTTATGGAATTAGGATTCTAAAGGAAAGGACAAGAGCAAGGAAGATAAGGCTTCAGGAAGAGGATCCAGGTAAGACAATGATAGTTTGAATCCAAGCTGGGTTTAGCTATTCAGCCAGTACTTTTGGTAGTCTGAATACTGCTTGACTTAATCTCATTAATGGGAGATGAACACAAGAGAGTTTTATTAAAAAATAAAGTATCAGGGCCAGAAAACAAAGGGAAATATACTGGAAAGAAGGCACTTGAACACACAGCAAGCAGTACTGCCCTACCTGTGTTAGAAAAGGAAAGGAGCCAATTTCAAAGCAAAGTAAATCATAGAAAACTTAGCTGAGCCTCTTGAAAAAAGTACAAGAGAGTAGAAAGAAAAGAAATATTAGAGGTATAGTGCAGAGTTCAGGAAAATATGTGGCAAAGAAAAATGGTATTTAACTCCTAGAATAATCAAAAGCTATTGAAGGTCACCAGAGGATCCTGGCAGAGGGCTTTTTTCTCACTAAGCCCCCAGGGTAACAGACTTTAGAAAGATCACCTGTGTCTTCTGCTGAGGGCTTATTCCAGCTTAATACTGTGTAGGAAAAGGCCCAGGAGGCAGATTTCTTAAATATGAACTATTTCCTGTTAAGAGGTAGTGATCACAGCCTCTGTGGCCTGGAGTGGAAGGTGCTAGGAATATGGGGCTGAAATGAAAATGGGCATCAAGAAGTTTTGATTATGCAAAGAAAGAAAGTTGCTACACATAAGACCTGGACACTGCAATTGCCATCATTCTGCATTTCTAACTGTAGAAAAACAAGAATAGTTTTCTAAGAGCAGACAGTGGGCATAGGTGAATTTCCTCCTTCAGTATGATAAATGCAATGGGCCAACTTTAACTTCTTGGTGCAAAATTGTTCTTGATTGTGTTTCAGTTCCAAGTATATATCCTCTGGACATCTTGCATCAATAGATGTCATTGTGGTGAGGCTGAGAATCTATTCTTCATCCAGCAGATGTCACTGAGTGTTGTTATGGTCTTTGGTTAAGTACCAGGTTCTAGGATTGTCATTTTTCTTGGAACAGCTGCCCTAATGGCTGAGAATTGAATTAATTTCTAAATTTCCTGAGTGTGGAGCTGTTGTCCTGATAATCTTGCATGTTCTATTAACTCTTCAGACCCTTAAATGGTGAAACACTTAAGTGATTTTGGTGTTGAACTAATTTTAAACTGAAGATCTTTTCTGTGGAAGACAGCTCAGGTCGGAGCTTGTTAGGAAAGGCCAGTTTAACCAAGGCATCAAGTGTTTCTCTGGCAAAAACTATGAGGAATAAGAAATTGGAGGACTTTAACTGATAGTTGGACTTCTAATTTATCTTACGTTTGACATTTTGATATCAACTCAAAAAAGCAACAGAATTTAACTTTGAGTTTAAATGTTTTGGACTTTTTTTCCTGAAAATTTGATAATGGAGGCTATGTTCAAGCTTGAGGTATTTTTATGTTATTAATTTTATTACAAAACTTTTGAGCTGTATTGAACAATATGGCTGGACATCATTTGGGATGGAGATTAGAATAAGAGGTGAGTTTTCAGCAAAGTACAGAATGGGATGTATTTAATTATTATTTTTTTGTATGTGTTGTGTATGCTATTTCATCCCATTTCAAAGCTCAAATCCACACTATCTACAAGCAGTCTCAAAAGATAAAAAAAAAAAAAAAAAAAAAAAAAACTGCAGTTGCTGGCTCGAGGACATCTGCATGAATTTGGGAGCTTGACAGCTCTGATTCTTCATGGCCTTGTAAATGAAGAAGTCTGGGCACTTTTAAGGGTGAAGGAATTTTTCCTTCAGCTTCATGTGCCTGTGTGGAAGGAGATGTATCAGAATAACAATCTGAGTCTCTCTCCACTCTCTGCTTTAACTCTTTTACCCTCAGAGGAGGGGAGTGACCTACATGATCAGTGGGTTTGGAGGAGGAGTTGAGCATACTTAGCTTTGCCCCTTCCACTTTCCTTCTCTTTGGAGTCTAATAGGCTATAGAGAACATGCATTCTGCTCTGCTCCTTCATGGACTAAGATTTCCTGAAGCAGCTTCCCATGGAGAAGGCTTTCATTGTGCAGCTGTGCCCATGACTGGCTGGGTGTAGCCAGAGTGAATTAGGCAGATATATTAATAATTATCAAGTTTATTTAGCTAGTAAACCTAATCCTTATACTCCAATTTTTTTTTTTTTTTTTTTTTTGAGACAGGGTCTTACTTCATTGCCCAGGCTGGAGTGTGGAGTGCAGTGGAGTCATCATAGCTCACTGCAACCTCAAACGCCTGGGCTTAAGTGATCCTCCTGCCTCAGCCTCCCAAGTAGCTTGGACTAGAGGAATGTGCCACCACACCTGGCTAATTTTTCCGTTTATTGTAGAGACATGGTCTTGCTCTTGTTCAGGCTAGTCTCGAACTCCTGGCCTCAAACAATCCACCCACCTTGGTCTCTCAAAGTGCTAGGATTACAGATGTGAGCCACTACACCCAGCTCTAATATTGCTTTTATCAGTGATCAAACAAGCATTTTTTCTCTGTCTGCTTGACTCCTGATATTGTCTCTCCATTAGTGTCAAGCTCAGACTGGGAACTAAGACATCATTTATTGGTTTCCCAAAACCTCCTTTGAGAATCATAACATTTCTCAATGGTATAGATTATTTTGTTAATATTTTTTAAAATAAAATTCTTATTATTCAATTATAGTGTATTTTTAAAATAACTAAGGTTTGTTAGGCATAAGGTACTTTTAGTAAATATAAAAGAATTTTGGGTTTTAAGTAAAAAAAGATAGAAACATAAAATCAAGATTTCTAATGGCAAGTGATCTTTGAAGCTGTCTATTCCAAATTTCAACTCCATCTTTTTTTTTTTTTTTTCTATTTTTGTGTTTAGTGGTTGAAGAAACCAAGAAGATTGAAAAAAGATAAGATACTAGCTTAGGTCACGTAGTCAATTTGTGGAATAACAGTTTCCTCTTTTTTTATATAACCTTCACATGAGCCAAGTTTATATTTGTAGTTGAATTAGAACAAAAATAAATGATTACTGAAGTCCCATAAATCTAGGAACTCCTTTTAAAACAAATCACCTAATTTAGCTCACTCTTCCAATCAAGTACACTCTATTGTTTATGGTACCCTTTTTATACTTTTGAGAGTAATAATTTTTTCTCTACCTTCTTTATTTCACTTGATAAATACTGATGCCTTTCTGTGTTTCTACTGGAGCTTGAAATTAATATAGTTTTATATACCAGTATTACCAATTATGTGAGCATCGTGATGGCTATAGGGCTTAACTAATGTTGACGAGTAGCACAGAAGTAGATTACATTGGTAAGAAATGTGCCATTTAATAAATGGATATGATTAGGCTGCAGAGACAGAGAATGATTTAGTCACAACTGCATTCTTGCCACTCTCCCTCTGGGGTCACCAACATTTTCTCGAAGACTTTTAAGAATTTATACTCCTTAACTATGGGTCCTCCCTCATTTCATCATTGTATTTTTGTTGCAGAATGTATAGTTTACATTTTATCCCTTTATGTGCATATGATGCTGCACTTTTATGTTAGGATTTTAGAGTAGCCTAAGACTTGGGAGTCGAATGGAAGATGAATGTATTGAGACACAGAGAAGTGTTTTGGCCAGATTTGCATAACGATTAATGCGAGAACCCAGACCAGGGCCCCAAACTCTTAATTGATATTTTAGTGTTTGGTTCAATATTTTAATGAATCTACTTTCTGGGAAAAGTCTTTTTTATTTTCTATATAAGCCTGATATAAACTCATGTAGAAGTTTCCAGTAAGATAAAAGCATAGAAATAAAAATACAAATTGGATATAATTCTTCAATTCAGAAGTAACCTGTATTAACCTTTGTTGTATATTTCTTCAGATATCTCTCTCTGCTTATTTATACATACCATCCTAGAGATTTGTTCAAATTAATGTAAATACCGGTACACTACTATTTGAAATAGCAATATGATATCCGTTTACAGATACACTATATTACATTTAAACATCCTCCGGTTGCTGGACATGTTTTCATTATCAGTATTTTCCTCTATGTTATCTGGTTTTTCTAGCAATTAAAATACTAATGAATATTTACTTTAACTTCTTTATAATTGTATTATGTTACATTAGTATCTTTAAATTATCTGAATGTATTGTAGTGAAGACTGTGTGGTAGGGTTTCAGCTTTATATTTTCCAAGAAGATAATTAGTTTCCCACCACTACTTATTGAATTGCCTATCTTTTTTCTCCTCACTGATGCACTGAAGACAGGTATTCAGAGGTTTATACTTGCAGATAAACTTTAGAATTATATTGTCAATTTCATATTTTCTACCCCCTGAGGATTTCACTGAATTTATGGATTTCATTTTGGTAGGAAACTGACATCTTTACAATGTAGCATCTTCCTACTCAAGAAGAAGATGATATCTCTACATTTATGTGAGTCTTCTTTTATCTCCCTCAGTACTTTTACAGTTTTCTTCATTAAAGTTTCTGCACATTCTTATTGCTCATTTCCCTTTTTGGTTGTGACTGTTAGATCTATACAAATCATTTATATTTATTTTTAATAATGTTGGAGATTCTCAGTTTTCTTTAGTGTTTGGTATTTTCAAATTACATAATAACATAAAAGTCATTTTTTCAATTTTTCCAATATTTATACTTCCATTTTATTGTTTTTATGAATTGCATTTTACAGAACTTACATTGCAATGTGAATGATAGCACTTTTTACAAGTATCTTTATCTTCTTTCCGATTTTAACAGAAATGGTACTACTGTATCATTTTATCCTTCAGCGTGATGACTGTTTCAAACATATGTTGAATTAAGTCTATGACTTATAATCCTAATAATATGGAAGTCCCACTTTAATTAAAAACATATATATATACCCATATTATATTTACATTATATGTGTGTATATACATACATTGAGTGTGTGTATATCTCCTTTTTAAAAAAATCAAATTGCCATTAAATCATTCTTTTTGTTCTATGATTCCAATAAATATATGTTAGCATTTTAGAACATAGATAAATAGGAGTGATTTTGGGGTAATATTATCTCCCCCGCTGTACCAAGTCCATCTTCCAATGGAATGTTTTGCTGCTAAAATTCTGACTGAAAAGATTTCTTCTTTTAATTAATGAATGTGACTTTTATCAATGACTCATTCATTAATTAAACTTAATGGGGTGAATTATTCAAGTAGTTTTGGCACCTTGCTGTAAAGAAAATCACATTTGAATATGTTATAGAAAAGATGAGGTCTGTATGGGCAGGTTGGAGGGAGAATTACAAGGCCTGCATAGGAGGTCCTGTTATCTATTTCTGGGAACCTGGAAATGAAGGAGAATATTGGAAGTTGAAAAGAGTTTGCCAAAATTGGATTTGGGAGCTAGAAAGTTGTATTTCTCATGAAATGTATTTACGTTATTATCTAGGGTCATGTTCAAATATCTCTTTCCTTAAAACAGTGAGGGATACATTCATGTTAAAGCCTAGAGATTACATTTTAGGTATGGATGAGTGACCTTAAAATATTAAATATTTTACAGGAGAAATTCTCAGGAAACAGTGGAACTTTTATTATGCTTACTGTCTTTGTACAAGGGATATACGGTCTTGCAGGATGGAAGGAAGCAGACACCAAATAAGTTTATTATTCTGGAAAGAGTAAGAAGTGGTAGTCAAATTCAAGAAATGCTACAACAGGATTGAAAACAGCCAAGAACAGAGGGAAAAAGCTAGAAAAAAGCCAGGAAATACTGATGCAGATTAGAATAATATTGAAACGGCTTGTTCAAAGGCCCTACTGCTAAGGTGAAGAGAGAATGGAGAGGTGGGAGGAAAAAGCGCTGACCAAAATAGAGAACTCAGAAAGGCCTCTGTTACTTTGGTGGGGAAAACACTATTGAGCCAAAAAATCAAGTTAAAATTTGGTCCCTAAATTGGATTTTGTTCCCCAAGACCAAAAGCCAGTCAGCTCAGCCTTGGTTTGGGACAAGGGCTCTACTCATTCTTCAGCAGCTCCTCTGTGAGGGGGGCTGGCTAGTAGCTGCTTCCCCGTGTTCCCTCTGTAAATGTCCCTAACTGATTTGCTTGTAGCTAATACAGTGGAATCACCTTACGCCTTAGTAGAGCATATCCCTGTAATTAAATCAACAGGCAGAGAGAAAAAGTAAGAACTCATGACGAGAGGCGAATGTAGGAAAATTCCAGGGTCCAGAAGCAAATTCTCTTTTGCCTTCAGACATAGCAGTTAAAAGCAAAGCTAAGATAAAACAATGCAGAGAGGGGATCCTCACCCAGCAGCCAGACTGACAGTGGTGTAGCTCTCAGCTTCTAGTATTTTTCTTTGATTTACAATAGACATTTCTAAATTTATTAGCTATTTCTTCAATGTAGAAATTCAAGTTGAGGAGTTTAGAAAAGTTTTTTAAACAAACATAGGTTATTATTTTTAAAGGAAATTGTGTCCTAAAAATGAAAAAAATAAGATAATATTTTATACCTAAATGTCCTATTTCTTTAGTTTTAATTTTTGTGAAAACAATTTATTAACTTTTGAGTAAATTAATCTACATGTAAGCTGTGATTCATCAAAACAAAATAAATAAATCAATTGAATTTGAGGTATTTTCTTCCTTGAAAAATATTAAAAAGGAGATGATGCTTAAAAAAGGTAAAAAAACTGAGAAAACATTTAGTTTGGTTCCTTCTTGTATCAAAGATGAATACAAACAACATTTTCTACATGCTTTCCATGAGCAAGTGTATAAAAAGCTGCTATAAATTTTATCTTGTTTATTTTATTTTATCTTTGTTTTATTTTATTTTAGTTTTATTTTATTTTAGTAATATTTTAAATTTAGAAAAAGTTTGGGTCTCCTTTTCTTTAGCCCCTCTGTTTTGATTCCCTCTCAGCAAAAGTGTGTGGAATATTCTAAAGCTTGTCAAAAGAAATAGTTATTATAGATAATACAGATATGAATCCATTGAATTGATCAAGACGCTTTCACAGTTCCACCTCATATACGTCAAAGAAGCCACATAAAGTTTGGGAGGGGGGAGGAGAGGATGGGTATATACATACATAATGAGTGCAATGCACACCGTCTGGGGGATGGTCATGCTTGAAGCTCTTGACTCGAGGGGTGGCGGGGGGAGGGCAAGGGCAATATATGTAACCTTAACATTTGTACCCCTATAATATGCTAAAATAAAAATAAAGTTTTGTGTAAGTAGCCTGGGTTGCTCTTACTATAGGCAAACACTTTCAGAGTCGAAGCCCTGTGAAGATTAATTTAAACAAAATTACTGGAGTACTTAGTTAACTGTCTGTTATTTTTAAAGTAATTTGCATGATTTTGTATGTGATTTCTACCAGTTGCTACCACCAACATAACCAGATCTAGCCTGCTCATAGATTTGTCATAATTGATGTTGGTAGCAATGCCACCCCTTTGTTACTCTAAATGTCTTTTCTGGAGTCTGAGAACTGACTTTGATGAAGTCAATTGACATCCTTTACAGATTTTTTTCTGACCCCAATTGCACTTAATCTTTCATTGCTACTTAAGAAATCCTGTAGTAGATGAAATAATAGAATGCTGGGCACCATCCTGGACTGGAGGGGATGGTGGGCAAGCCCTCTAGCACCAGACTTTCCTTTTCTTCATTATATTCTCACTTACTGAGGACATACAATGTTGACATTGTTTTAGGTGCTTCCCAAGCATCATCTCATTTCATTTTCAATAAAACCCTTTGAAAAGTGGGCTTTATTATCCTCATTTCACAAATAAGGAAAATGATTATAAAAGATTAAACAAGGCAAGGAATTAAAACTAAATTTGTCATATACCAAAGTTAGTGCTCTGTTCACTATGATAAGATATTGCTGTGTTGATGTATTTTGGTCAATACCCATAAAAGATAGCTTTCTGTTATTTAAAACAGGTCAAATAGGTGGCTTTTTCCCTAGGTATTGAAATAGTGTTGGCTTTATATTAAAAATTGCATAGAGATTACCTTCTAAAAGTTTGCAATTAATAGGAAATTTTGTTCTATTATGGAACATAATAGTTGATATAGTACATAGTATCATATTTAGCTTATCAAGCATTACATACAAGCTGGAAATGTAAGAGGGTGAGATCTGGATTAAGAATATTGTGTGGGCTGGGCATGGTGGCTCACACCTGTGATCCTAGCACTTTGGAAGGCCCAGGTGGGGAGAATCACTTGAGGCCAGGAGTTTGAAACCAGCCTGGGAAATAGTGAGACCCTGCCTCTACAAAAAAAACAAATAAATAAAAAAAATTAGCTGAGCGTGGTGATGCACACCTATAGTCCCAGCTACTAGGGAAGCTGAGGTAGGAGGATCATTTGAGCCCAAGAGTTGGAGGTTGCAGTGAACTATGATGATGCCACTGCACTCCAGGCTGGGTGACAGAGCAAGACCCTGTCACAAAAAAAAAAAAAAAAAAAAATTTAGCACCCCAGTTCTCATGATGTTGGCCTTTTTTTTTTTCCTAGCAGTATACTGACCTGAGCATGGGATGAAAGAGACCACTGATTGGATTGATTCTGTAGTAGAGCTTTGTAAGACACATGTGACAGAAAAGCAAGGAGTAAGAAAGTTGTGCATCATAGCCTGAATAGAGAAAAAGATAAAGCCTAATTGTTGAACAGACTAGAGATTAGTAATCAGAAAAACAGTAATTCCAAAATCAATAACATTTCTGTTGTCAAAGTGAGAGTACAAGTCCTGTAATGATAGGAGCTGTGGTCAAGGACTGGAATTTAAGATTTAACTTCATGGCATCATAAGGCATCGCTGTCCAACCTGAGATCCACTGGCCATAAGTGGCTACTGAGCACTTGAAATGTAACCGGTACAAATTGCGATGTGATGTAGTGCAAAACTCACACCAGATTTTGAAGACTTTGTATGACAAAAAGAATATGAAGTATTTCATTTATAATGCTATAACTTAATAAAATTATGATATTTTGGTAATATTGGGCTGTATTAATTTGCTAGGGCTGCCATAACAAAGTACCACAAACTGGGTGGCTTAAATAACAGAAATTCATTGTCTCATACTTTTAGAGGCTAGAAGTCCACCATCAACCTGCTCCATCCTTCTCTTCCAGGTTTTGGTGGTTTACTGGCAATTTTTGGCATTCCTTGGCTTATAGAAGCATCCACCTGATTTCTGCCTTCACCTTCACATGACATTCTCCTTGTGTGCTTATCTGTGTCCAAATTCTCACTGTTTATAAGGTCACCAATCATATTGGATTAGTTCCTACCCTATTCTTGTAAAACTTCATCCTATTTTCAATGACCCTGTTTTCAAATAAGGTCACATTCTAAGTGCTACTGAGGGTTGGGACGTCAACATACGAATTTTGGGGGACACAATTCAACCTATAATATAGGCTATATAAAATATATTAGTAAAATTAATTTCACCTATTTATTTTTATTTTTTTATTGTGGCTACTAGAAACTTTTAGGTTGTGTATGTGGCTCACATTATATTTCTATAGTATACTACTTCTTTTTTTATTTTTATTTTTATAGAGGTAGAGTATTTCTATGTTGCTCAGGTTGGTCTCAAACTCCTGTCCTCAAGTCATCCTCCTGCCTTGGCCTCCCCAAGTACTGAGATTACAGGTGTAAACCACTGTACCTGGCTCTAACAATAGCTATTTGAGCGCTTAGTATATATTGCAAGGCACTGTTCTAAGACCTTTACATATATTAAATCATTTAATCCTTACAAAAACCCTATTCAGTTTATTTACAACAACCCTGTTCAGTTTACCTCTCATTATAGAGGGTAGAAAAAGTCTATATAAGGTTGCATAGATAGGAAATCGCAGAGTAGGATGTGAACGCAGGCATCCTGACTCCTGAATCTGCACTCTGACTGGCTATAGAATAGTGTAGCTTTATAGAGAAATTAATATATTCTGTCAGTCATGAGAATCTAAAAAATATTATTTTATCATGTTGCTTGGCACTATATATATAGATATATATATATATATATATATATATCTACTAATGTCCCTTTTCATTTCCAGTTTTCTCTGGTTTCTGTTTCAATTTTTCTTGATAACATTTTACCTCTTGCATCCTTCAGTAATCAATATCTATGTTTTTTCCATTACCCAATGAATGTTTTATTATGTGCTTTATGTACTTACTTTTTACAACAGAACAATATATTTTTGCTATTTTCACTTGTCTTTTGTTTTAAAATCCTTCTAGCTATTATTACGTAACAAATCTTCTGTACTTGTAGAATTCTTTTAAACAAAATAACACGATATACTTTAAAATAGCATTTATTTTTGTGGCTACATACAGACAATGTTTGAAAAGAGTGGCAAAAATAACATTGGAAGTAGTTGTGACAAAAAATAAAAATATGCTGTTTATTAAGGGAATAATAACTTAAGACCTGTTCATTCAATGTGAGAAAGATTTTAAACCAAATTTGTTGGGCAATGGTGTATTTGAATGATTGAATGAAATATCAGGTTTCATGTTCTTAAAGCTGTATGTTTATATGTTGAAAGATGGCTGAATGAAAGAGTTTGAAAAACGTTGCTTTCTTTTCCTAGCTTTATCGTTTGTTGCATGACCTTGCCCATAGATAGACGAAAAGGAATCAAGACAAATTGAATAGGAGGCTAACCCTAGAGGAAGCTCTTTGAGCAGGTACTTCAGGGACTCAAATTTTTCCCTGTGATTCAGGTTCAATATCCTATTTTCTACCTTTTTTTAATAGCATCATCTTTGACCTTAGTATTTTTTATCTTGGCTTTGAAACCTGTACTTTATTTTACCCTTACTGCTCCTGATTTTACCCTTTCAATTTGTCTTCTGTGTTTCTCACTTGTTCATAGTAGTTTGGTCTTGACTTTTATCAAGCTTTTCCTGGTCATTATTTTATACCTTAACTCCATATGCTAGACACTTAAATATAGTTAAAACTCCAATTAACTTTGTCAGAGCAGCTCAGTGGGAAGACCCAGACACTGCCCCTCTTCCTGACAGTGGGGACCTTAAATCCCCTTGTTACTGCATACTTCATGAGAATTTATGACAAAATTAGAATTTATTCTAAATGATTTTAGAAACCCTATTGTGAAGCCATTTTGATAAAGGGTTTCCTTATCCTGCTATTGTGTTTACATATATAGCTGAAGCTTTTACATGAAAAATAAAGTCTAGTTAATCATCTGCATTTTTTTAATCTGGAGAACACTCATGTTGTCAAGCATGCTGTTGCTTCTCAAACTTTGTTATGCAAAATATCACCCAGAGAGCTTGCTGCAAGACGGACTTCTGGGCCATCACCTCAGAGATACTGATTCAATAGATCTGTGGGACACACACATTTGCACTTCTGACAGGCGCCCTGGTGATGTTCATGGAGTTCCTTTAACTCACTTTGGATGGCACTAACACAAACCAAGCTTCCAGGTGATCTTGGCCTGAATGACTTGGTCACATGTGAGTGGTAGGTAACAAATGCATCAGCCTCATTCACCTAAGAAAAAATAAAAATGAGATCAGAATAATGAAAAGGGAGTGGCTAAACTTAGCAGTGACTTTGATAAAAAGGATTTTTAGAGCGGTAGCCTAGAAACCCTATATTAAGAGAAAAGATGGCTCAGGTTATTTGAAGCAAAGTACCTTAAAAACTGATCTTTCCCTAAAATATGCAACTAGTCATTTTTATCAAATATGCATTTTAATATTGATTTGAACTACTTTAAAGATTTCTCCTACGGAAAAGGAATCCTTTTTATGGTTGATGGAAACAATTTTTTTTTTAACATTTAGGGAAATGTATTTTTATAGTTAGTTGTCATGTGTAACATTTATATTGAGATAAATTTTGTGTTACAACTGTCAATATAATTTCCATTGTCAGAAAATTAAGTAAGTATAATGATTAGATAGAGCTATCCAAATTTAGATTATAGTTATTAAAAACCATTATTACTTTACATAATTAAAAATATAAATTATGTTTTTTGAATGACACAATCAGATAAAGAGCTCAAAATTCTTGATCTTACATTTTATAAATGACTTTATAAATTTATTTTCTTAGTCAATGAAACATTTATTGAGTGTATACTGTCAGCCCAGCAATGAGGTAGGTAACCTGAGACATGTAAGATATCAAAGGCATTGATTCTACCTGGATTCTGTGCTCATGGTGCAGCATATCTAGACTCCCAAATCTACTCTAAGGTAGCATGCCTTAGGTGTTTAGAAAGGATAAAAATGTGACCTGAAGCCAGATTAGAAAGAGGAATAGAATACATGAGGATGTGTGTATGTGTCTGTCAATGAAAGTGGATGGCTGGATATAAATAAAATGGAGAAGAATTGGGGGGCAAAAATTCAAATTATCAGTCAATATCAGACATTCTGAAAATATTAACTGTTTTTTAAATCTTTAATAGTTTTGCCATAAAATTATCATCCATTAAAATTAAGAGGATGTTTAACAAGGTATGCAAAAATATGTATGAGAGAAATAGCATACTGAGGAACACAGAATAATATATATTAATATATATGTGTGTTTGTGTGTATCTCAAATGTGCTCGTGGCATTCATTCATATGATATTTTAGTGCTTACCCTGTTCTTTGTACAGGGTATATGTTTGGAAAACATATCCAAGAATAAATATAATACAAACCTCTGTATAAATCACTGTGAAAGATGCTGGTTGCTTTATGCAAGAAGTACACTCCTATAGGTTCACACTACCACTGACAGCTGGGTTATCACATTCTGCACTTGACCCTGTTATTAAAATTGATGTTTCATATCATTATTTAAAGCAAAAGGTTATCTCTGAATATACTATTTAACAAAACCTTTTAGGTTTGCATTCTGTCTATAGCAGCCATGGGAGTGGCCTGGCAGACCTCCAGCTACAGGGAGCTGACCTGATCAAGGGTCCAGGCCCAGAGCTCTGACATCATTACTAAATTCTTCCTGAGGCCATACCTCCCATGTGCTGCTCCCTGTCAGACATTTGTGAGTGTGGCACGGAGACTGACCTGAGTCAGGCCTGTTCCTAGAAGACATGGGATGCCAGTGATTACTAACTTTGGCTCCAGGCCACCCTTACATCCTTGCTAAATCTTTCTAAGACTGCACAGCAGACTAGGACACTTCCCCTAACCTTCCCTTCCTTTCATCTGTACTCAGAGTCAGATGTGCATCATGGTCTGAAAGCTTTCCCAGCATTTCCTGGCTTCCTCTAAACTTTCTCTCATTGGCATATCTCCTAATAACATCCTTGCAAGTTAATCAATCTCATCTTGGCATCTGCTTCTTAGAGAACTCTCCCTAACACACTGTATTGGGGATTATACAACCATCTCCCCAAAGAGGCATACTCACTTAAGCAAATTTGGGCCACTAAGGAGAACCTGTAATCCTATTCTCTGACTGCAATGTCAATCAGGAAATCTGAAAGGTATTTACCACTGCTGGAATTGTCCAGTTTAAGGAGCCTCCTCTGTGAAGCTTTCCTTGAATTTTTATTCACTCGGTAGTCATGCTCTTTCCTATGAACTTCTTGATAAGATTATATACTAGTATTATATACTGGTATGGAAAAGTACCACAGCATACATAGTGCTCTTCTGATCCAGGATGCTTCTCTTTAGCCTTTTCATTCATTTATCTAACATTTATCACACATTGATTTTATGTCTGGTATGGAGAACATGTGCAATGTGTTAGGCATAAAGATTTATTAGAGAAGTGGCATAGTTTTATCTTCTCATGCAAAGCAAAATAATATTATTTCTAATTGCATTAAGGTAGGGTTTTTTTTTTTTTTTGTAGTGGAGATGTGAATTAAGTGCCATTAGAAACTAAAGAAAACTATGGAATTGCCACTCTGGTATGTATTAAACAATAGGAGAGTCAGCTCTATTACTTGATATATGTAACTGGTTTTTCTGTATACAGGCAGTGGTTCATAAGGCCTCTTAAGTTTCAGGCCACTTTTATTATTAATATTTGATTTTATAACATGTTTTTTGTAGAAAGTGGAAAGTATAGGTTAACAGAAAAAAATTAGTCAATTTGCTGTACTCTAGCGTCCAGAAATAATCACTGTTAACTTTTTGCTATATATTCTTCCAGATTTATTGTCCATCACTCATATAGTTTGCATTGTACCCATTAAGTGTGAACTTACCTATCATGTCCTACCCATCACACTTGCTTGATTTCCACTGGACTTTCCTGCCATTAGGTACATGTGAATATTGATCATTTAGTTCCAATTTAATAGTGAGTATAAGTGGTGTTTGTTTTTCCATTCTTGCAGTACTTTACTTAGGAGGATGGTCTCCAGTTCCGTCCAGGTTGTTACAAAGTATTAGTTAACCATATTTTATGCCTGAATAATACTCCATGATATGCATATGCCACATTTTATTAATCCACTCATGTACTTTTTGTTTTATTTTATTTTTATTATCTTTTTTATTTCAGAATTTTATGGAGGTACATAGGTTTTGGTTACATGATTTGCTTTTGTACAATTTGAGTCTAAGTTATAAGTGTAACCTTCAGCCAGTTAGTGTGCATTGTACCAATTAGGTGTGAATTTACCCATTCCCACCTCCCCCTTCCCATCCACTTGATTTTCCTTGAAT
The DNA here is from genome assembly GCA_963574885.1 of Lepilemur ruficaudatus. Classification (NCBI taxonomy): domain Eukaryota; kingdom Metazoa; phylum Chordata; class Mammalia; order Primates; family Lepilemuridae; genus Lepilemur; species Lepilemur ruficaudatus. Next base: position 33,135 of record CAUYRT010008795.1, on the reverse strand, counting down.
TTTATTTCCATATATGCACGTAAGTATTGATCAATTAGTTTCAATTTAGTACTGAGTAAATGCAGTGTTTGTTTTTCATTCTTGTGACACTTCATTAAGAATGGCTTCCAGTTCTACCCAGGTTGTTACAAAAGATACTGGAACTCCATTTTGTTTATGGCTAAGTAGTACTCCATGGTATACATATACCATAATTACTAATCCACTCATGTATTGATGGGCATTTTGGTTGATTCCACATATTTGCAACTGTGAATTGTGCTCTATAAATATTCAAGCACAAGTGTCTTTTTAAAAAAATGTCTTTTTTTCCCCCTTTGGGTTAAATTCTCAGTAGTGGGATTGCTTGTTCAAATGGTAGGTCTCCTTTTAGTTCTTTGAGGTATCTACATACTACTTTCCATAGAGGTTGTACTAATTTGGAGTCCCACCAACAGTGTATGAGTGTTCCTTTCTCTCAGTATCTGTTGTTTTGGAACTTTTTGATAAAATCTGTTCTCACTGGAGGGAGATGATATCTCATTGTGGTTTTAATTTGCATTTCCCTGATGATTAGAGACATTGAGCATTTTTTCGTGTGTTTATTGGCCATTGGTCTGTCTTCTTTTGGAAAGCTTCTGTTCATTTCTTTTGCCCACTTTTTAATGGAGTTATTTGATATGATCCTCTCAATAGATGCAACAAAAGCATTTGACAAAATTCAGCACCTTTTAATGATAATAACTCTTAACAAAATAGGCATAGACAGAACACATCTCAATATTATAAAAGCCTTATACCACAAACCCACAGCCAATGTCATACTGAATGGGGAAAAATTGAAAGCATTCCCGCTTAGAACTTGAACCCGACAAAGTTGCCCACTGTCACCACTTCCATTCAACATAGTGCAGGAAATCCTAGCCAGAGCAATCAGGCAAGAGAAGGAAATCAAGTGTATCCAAATGGAGAAAGAAGTCAAACTATTGCTGTTTGCCAATGATATGATCTTATATCTAGAAAACCCCAAAGATTCTGCCAAGAAAGTCCTGGAATTCATAAATAAATTCAGTGACGTCTCAGGTTACAAAATCAATGTACAGAAATCAGTAGCATTCCTAAACACCAACAACAGTCAAGCTGAGAATCATATCAAAGACTCAATACTTTCATAATACCTTAAAAGAAAAGAAAATAGCTAGAAATATATTTAACCAAGCAGGGAAAAGACCTCTACAGGGAGAATTATGAAACACTGAAGAAGGAAATAGCAGAGGATGTAAACAAATGGAAAAAATACATGCTTATGGGTTGGCAGAATCAACATTGTTAAAATGTGTATCTACCCAAAGTGATTTACAGATTCAATGCAATCCCTGTTAAAACATCATCATTTTTTGCAGATCTGGAAAAAATAAAATAATTTTATACTTTGTATGAAACTAGAAAAGACCCCAAATAGCCAAAGCAACCTTAGGCAAAAAGAACAATTTGGGAGGCATCAATTACCAGACTTCAAGCTATACTACAAGGCTATAGTAACCAACACAGCATAGTACTGGCATAAGAGCAGAGACCTAGACCAACGGATCAGAGCAGAGAACCCAGATGTAAAACTATACTCATATTGCCATCTAATCTTTGACAAAGCAGACAAAAACATACAATGGGGAAAAGAATCCCAATTCAATAAATGGTATAGGGAAAATTGAATAGCCACACGTAGAAGACTGAAACAGGATCCGTACTTCTTACCACTCAGAAAAATTAATTCATGATGGACAAGATACTTAAAACTAAGGTATGAAACTATAAGAATTCTAGAAGAAGAGGTTGGGAAAAACTCTTATAGATATCATCTTAGGCAAATAATTTATGAAGAAGGCTTGAAAGGCAATCACAGCAACAACAACAATAAATAAATGGGATCTGATTAAGTTAAAAACTTCTGCACAGCCAAGGAAACAATCAACAGAGTGAATAGACATCCTACAAAATAGGAGAAAATATTTGCATTCTATATATCCAATAAATGGCTAATAATCAGAATGTAGAAAGAACTCAAGCAAATCAGCAAGAAAACATTATTGAGCATCTTTTCTATGTCACACACTGTGTGTGAGAACTGCAGAGACAGAGACCAAAAAGAAAATATTGTTCCTGCTATCCTGGAACTTGAGGTTCAGAATAGTGCAGCATCAAGAGTGTGGACTCTGGTGTGAGACCAGTTGGGTGTCTTCTCTCCCTGTCCTGCACTATCCTCTGTTATTGGACACACCACGTTACACAGCCGGGACTGGCTTCAGATCTTTAAAATGAAGTAATAGCGATAATCACTGCACATGTTCCTAGTGTATAAGCTCTTATTCAGGCATTGTGTCCAGCCCATAGGAAATGCTAAGCCATTATTATTATTATACTACTGGTTTCCCCTTCCTGGTATTACTTAGAGATCACTACCATAAAATTAATCAGTCTTCAGTGCTATTCACTCTGGATTATGTTGCAAACTGTTCTCGTGACTGTAAACAGGACTTATATTTGCAATTCCAGTGTGTTGTTCTGTCTGCATTGTGTTACTTTGCAAGGCATGTCTATATTGATCAACAGTCACAGGGGCCTTTTGTTTACCTGACTTGTAACACCTCATGGCATGACTGCATAAATATTTCATCTACCTACACCCCCACTCCAGTACCTTTTCAAGTGAATTTTAGTGTATTCCCCACGGTTTATGTCATTCTGATCATCCCGAACATACCATCTAAATTTGGTGAAATTTTTCTAGGCAGTGACAAGTCACCAGAAACTTAATTTATTGGTACTGATTACTATAATTAGGTTTATAAAATACATAGCTTTAAAAAAAAACTTTTTTATTTTAAATTGTAAACTCATAGGAAGTTGCAAAAATTAGTACATAGAGTCTTCCCATCAACCCTCCACCCAGCTTCCTCCAATAGGTGACATTCATATACTGCGGTGCATGTAGCAAAACCAAAATATGGAGAATGAGACATACTATTAACTAGACTACACATCTCACTCAGTTTTCACCGATTTTCATAAGCACTTATGTGTGTGTAGTTTGTGCAATTTAATTATACATTGGGTTTAAACATGTATAAACACCGCCACAATTGAGATACTGTCCTATCCCATCCCCCAAAGGAACTTTCTCGTTCTACCCTCTATTGATGCACTCGTGTCTCACCTGTGTCCCTGTATCCAACTATAGATCTGTTCTTCATCTTTATAGTTTTGTCTTTTCAAGAATGTTATACAAATAGAATCTTGCAGTATTTAGCCTTTAAAATGGACATTTTTTTTCCTCCACAAAACATACTCTTTCAATCTGCTTTTATTTTCTCTTGACTATATACCGTGAACAGGTTTCCATTAAACTTGCTTTGTCATCTATTTTCTTCCATTCTTTTGTGTAGAAAAACAAAACAAAATGAAACAGTACGAGATGAGATGACAAAACTTTGAAGGAAAAATAAAATTGCCTAGAGAATATAAAATATAATGAAGGTATTTGATTTTCAACTTTCACTTAATTAACACTAATAATACAACTTTAACCTCATCTGGAAGTGAAAGCAGATATTTTGTCCCAGTTACATCTGACTACTCCATATTAGACTCCAGGGAAAACAAATGGAAAAAGAATTGTGAGTCACAGATTTTTCACAAGATTTTTAAAACAGAAGTCTGAAAACCATTTGTTCTCCATTAGGAAAAAAAATGTTTTCTTAATTTTAGTGAAATTATAAAGTTTCATGATGAAATTGAAAAGAGCTTTCATTTAAGTTGGTGCCTTCTAGCCAGCAATTTTAAGCAAAGACATTTTCTTCAAAGTCATTATTAATATTGAGTATATTTCTAACATTGCTGAATATTCAGTAAGTCATTGATATAAATTCAAGTAATTCAAATGTCATGCTGGGTTCTCAGTAGTGATTTACATTGGCAAGAGTTTTATGAGAGTGCATTATTAGTTTGCTGACTTCTTTAATATATAAAGGTTATAAAAAGAATTTTATCCAACAGTTATGAATTTTAGCATACTACTAGGTAAATATAAATAGCCAAAAGGATGTATGTGGCTTTAAGACTTCTGCAGAAATGGTCAAAGAGTGATTCAGTTTCTCAAATTATGGATACCTTTTTTTCTCATTAAATGATACATATATTCTTCTCACATTCTGAATGAAAAACTTTCTGATAGCTATTTTGATGGTATTATATAGTCTTGAGATTCACATTGGCTTATATTTCTCTAGTCTATCTCTGGTATCTCTGTCAACATCCTGAGTTTATATGCATATTAGTTATTTCCACTTAGAAATTCATTTATATATTTTTAAACAATCCCTTTAAAAAATTTGTCAGTGTAGCTATTACTCAGTTGGTGCAAGCAGAGTGTTAGAGGATGGTTAAATGTGTGGGTTTTACTATCTAAGATTTGATTTTTAAATTTGCATGTTTAAGTGCATAACTTTATTAGTCTGCCTAGAATCCATCAGTTGGGTACTAGACTTAAAAGAAACTGATTTATAAAGGTGTGCTGTATTAATTATGGAATTCTAAACATATGTTTTAAAATGGCACACTCTCCTGGTGATATTTGAGAAATCATATTCTCAAGAGATAGTTATGGAGAAGAAGGTGGTTTGTTGGATAGTGAATTAAAATCATTAGATTTGGATGTTTCTTAAGAAACTGGTTCAGGGAACTTGAAAGATGCAGATTCCTTCCTCCTACTCCAGAGTTTTGATTAGGAAGGCTGGCCTTGGGAACATATTAATAAGCATATCAATGTTATTTCTATGCAATTATATAGAGAAATATTGCTTTAAACACAAGAGATTGATGATCACTCCATCAATCTGTTGTACAGACTTCCCGCTTATCTGCAGGGAATATGTTTTAAGACATCCAGTGTATGCCTGAAACTGGATAGTCTTGAAGCTAATTGCTGTCAATCAGAACATGTTTCTGTTTGTGTCTTCCTCCCACAAATTTAATGTCTTTTCCATCTTAACTAAGCAATTATCACACACTGTGGCCTTAACTTTTGCAGTTTGAGGTGAAACAGCAAAACTAGTGCAAATTTTTTTTCTTCACAATTTGGCAAATAGATTTCTTCTCTCTATAGATCTTAGCAACCTCAATATATGATTTTTTCCCATTTCTTTTTAAGTAGAGAACTTTTATCTTTTCATATAAAGGAAGCACTTTATGGCTGGCTTGGTTTCCCCTTGGCATATTTGAATTGCTAGCATCAGTACTCTTGTACTTCGGGGCCATTATTAAATAAAACGAGGGTTACTTTAACACAAAGAGTGAATACCACAACAATTGATCTGATCACCAAGATAGCTACTAAATGACTAAAGGGGAGGCCGCGTCTACAGTGTGGAGACACTGGACAAAGGGATGATTCATGTCCTCTGGCAGAGTGGGATGGCATAAAATTTCAGCACGCTACTCAAAATGTCATGCAATTTAAAATTTATGAATTGTTGGAATATTCCATTTAATATTTTTGGACCGAGGTTGACCTGAGTAACCATAGAAAGTGAAACTGCAAATAAACAAGGACTATTGTAGTTTGACTGGTCAAGTCAGAGGGCATTTCTACACAGTACTTTTCATATTGATAACCTACAGGTCACATTTCTCAGTTTACTTTTAGGAGTAAGCAGGCTTCCAAATTAATCCACCTTGAGTAGGTCCTGTGGCTTGATGGCAGCATTCTGTCTTTGAGTAAAGAATCTTACCATTAGTTCCTCAAACAGTTGATGCACTGATCAGTGCATAACCTGCTGACACTAAATAGGCTGCTGATTTGTTTTAAGATTAGCTGAAGCATGAAGTTCTTATTGCCTGTCTTGCACATAGACCTTTTTTAGTCTATATGATGTAACCTGTAGCTAATGATAGTAATTTCTATATTGTACCCTCCGATGAAAAGAGGACAACTCCAATATCAGAAGTCCCCTTCCCTTCTTTTAAACTTTCCTATAAAAAATTTTTCACATGGGACAAACTCTGGAACACTCCCAAATTCATTGGTGTGTCTTCCTGGGTCGATCTTTACATTTGGCTTTCAATAAACCTTTACAAAATTATTTCTGTCTCAACAGCCTTAATAATTACATTATTCATCAAAGACTCCTTTTCCAGGACAGTGTTGAAAACATGGTCTTTTCTTTTGGCTTCCCCCTCCTTCTCCTTCTATTAATACCTTTTTCTGGTAGTTCTCATTAGTTTCCTAAGTTAAAACATCATAGACAAGTTATGATTAATTAAATTACATCTCATATTAAACCTAGCATTTTTAACAGCTTTATGGTATAATTAACATACAATTAATTGCACCTATTTTAAATGTACATTTTGATACATTTTGATAAGGTATATAAACAGGTCTATATCAAGATAGTGGACATATGTATTAAAAAAATATCCAAACCTAACAGTGTTCTTGTGTCCCTTTGTCATTCCTCTTTCCCATCTATCCTCATGCCCTATCTTCAGGTAACCTTACTGTACTTCATGTGTTAAATGTATCTCTTTCTGCTGTGACTTAAGGCGTTACCAGCTACTGAGGTTTTGGAGGCACTCTTTAAAGTGTTGAGTTGGGTGCTTCCCCAGGGACTTTTCACTTCCTAAGCTCAATGTTGATGGATTCTTGGCTTCACACAGTAAAAATTGATATGATCTTTACACACATATCCACATTGTTTAAAATAACAGTGTACTTTGACCAAGAAATTCTACTTCAAAGAACATAGGCTTGTGCTTAAAGATATTTGTATAATGATGCTCATTACACTGGCCATTGTAATTTTTTGAAAAATGGAAATTTTACAAATATCTTTAAAGAATAGATTGGGTAACTATTAATAAATAACAGAATACTTGCATAGTGGAATAATATTTAGCTATTAAAATTATTTTGTAGATTGTTTATTCTGTAGAAAGATACTTATGATATATCACTCATGAAAATAACTGGGCATAGTATGTTTACATGATATGAATTATTAAATCATATGTACATATTTATATGGTTTTTTGTGTGTACATGCACAAAATATCAGGAATGATATATTTTAGATCAATAATGTCTCTGGTTAGTTGAACTGTAATTTAATATTTGACTGCTTTTGTTTATATTTTCTAACTTTTCGATAGTGAAATAATGTTTTGGAAACAAAACGTTATTGCAAATCATGTTTCATATAATGTATGTAGCACAATTCTTGGCTCTTCACATTTACAGGGTGATTTCTTTTTTCTTTATTATTTGTTTGTATGCTTTTTCCAAAATATTAAGGCTTAAATCCAGTTGGGACTTGGCTTGTTTTTGACATTTTTTTCACCTCATATACATGCATGCAGAGAGAATCAACTACTTCCTTTATTATGTTCTCAAAGCAGTGTTCATGGTTGTATAATGGTATCTGTAACATAATATTGCCATGATTTCTTGACGTATTTCTCTCCTACTATGGGACTTAAATCCAGTTAATGTCACCAAATATGTATCTTTGATTTTTGCTTGCTTCAGGTTACTTATTAAATACTTATTGAGAGACTGGCAGACTAAATGGTCTTCTCTATGTATCAGGTACAAATGAGAATGTGATCAAGTAAGTGGCAATTTTTACATATAGATTTGGATGACTTCAGATTGTGTGATGTTGAAAGTTGCGTTCGTTCTTTTGTTTTAAAATTACCATAAAATTAACTTAAAAATAGTTCTGAGTATCTGAAACAACATGAGTTATACAGTAATTATTGTTTCCTAGGCTAAGTTTTAGGGGAAAAATTATATATATATGTATGTATATATACACACACACGAATATATGTATTCTAAAATTTATGAACAATCTTGACCCTTCAAGATTGGAGTAATCAGAAAATATATGGAACTATGTATAAGTCATGATTAGTGAAATCATATGTATAATAACATCATTAATATAGAATCAAAAGGCATTTTTCAATTTAATATATTGCTTTTACAACAAAATGAATTGAACAGTCATATAATAAAATTTATGTATCTCAAAAGGCATTTAAATATTGATTAAAATCAAAAGCAATAAATATTTTATACTAGGTAGATTTCATAATGTGCATTACACTAGATAGAGTACAAAATGTTTATTGGTTTTGATCTCTGTCACCTGGTAGAGTACATAATTAGATAAGAATATTACTAAGAATGAGTTCTAAAACAATAAATAAACAGTGCACTATGTTTGACTTTAGGGGAAAAAACATTTCAAAATGACTGTCAGCTAATGATAAAAATTAAAAAAAAAATTATAGAGTTAATCACCTAATTGAGATACCTGCTAATTTGTTAGGAGAGAACATTATCTGCATTCAACTCCCAGAGGAATCTCTCTTATGGGGTGAAAACAATTATGAAGTCTTAGCTGAACAGCACAGCAGCATATCATTTACTAGTGCCCTGAAAGATAGAAATCACAACTAGAGATTGTCATTTCAATTGAGAAATGCATTCCATAAAGTCACATGCCATGCTGTACTTTGCCCCTTCAAAGTCCACCATGTTTTCTTAACTCTCACTAACCAGTTCAAAAGTCAATAAGATCTTTTGTTGCTCTTTTCCCAGAAATAACAAAAATTGAGGCAGTATAGAGTAATTAGGACACCTAAATTGACAGCTGAATTTAATGTTCTATATTCTGCATAGTTGCATATGATTTATACAGTTGTAACATGTAATTTTCTTTAGAATAACCTTATTGGCATCGTGCATGATTATCACGTAACATTAAATGACAAGTAACAGTTCACCAAAAACTGCTGTTCATGAATATGCCAACCACGGGAATGGAAACAATGATTGTGGAGGTATAGATTTGTGAATAAGGATGGGTATATAAAGTAGACCATAACCTAATACTCTTTAAATGTTATACAGTGTACTAGAGTGGGAGAACTATGTATTGGGTGGGAAGGAGATTTTCTTCAAAGACATTATTATAAAGAGAGATAAATGTGAGATGTTAAAATTTTTAAAAAACACAAAAATTTGTATAGCAGAGGAATTCCACATTATGAAATCCCATCAGTCATTTGCTAAATATCCAGATAAAATCTCAAATCTTCTGTTAAAGCATCCATGACTCTCTCATCCAGGACTGATCCATGCCTGGCCTAAAGCTAAATAAAATGCTCCCTTCTTTATAGTATTAATTTTTGGATAATTTCAAAAGTCACATGGTCTTTGCCTTGCCATAGCTATTTGATTTTTCTATTTATTCAAAAAAAATTTATTGAGCACTTGTAATATTTTAGGGACGGTGCTAGGTGCTGGTGATATAAAGCTTAACAAGGAGGGTTGGCAATACAGCTTAGCAATAAAAATCTCAGGGTTTGTAGTGGAGGAGACCTGAATGATCCAGGCTACACTTCTTACTGGCTGTGGGACTTGGAAAGGTTACTAAATACATATATATTTATATGATACCCCTGTAGTCTTTATGCAGATGTTGGGACGCCACTGAATGTTTTAAGCAAGGACATGATAGTATTACATTTACATTTATGAAAGATCACACTGACAGAAGAAAGGAGATGGATTAAAAGGTGAGGTTGGATATAGGGAGACTAGTGGGTTGACTGCTGTAATTATTAATACTAAGAGATGATAAAGGCTTGACACAGTTGGAGTGAAGGGTCATCTCTTCTAAATGAAGTGATGAGAAAAGTAAAGGGAAGGGAGAAATCCAAAATGACAGTCAACATTTCTTGGGAACCTTGATAGATGTTGGTGCTATTAACCTGAAAGAAAGGGATTAGTCCATTGAATCTCAACGAGAGGTAATTTTGCCTCCTATGAGACATTTGGCAATGTCTAGAGATATTTTTAGTTGTCACCACTATGAATGGGTTGGGGGTTCTATTGATGCCTAGTGGGTAAAGGCCAAGGATGCTGCTCAGTATCCCACAATACACATGACAGCCTCACAGTGAAACATTATCCCACCCAAAGTACAGGGAAAGAGAAGTTGGATTCAGGCACTTTGATAAAGAGGTGAGATGCTAATCTCAGGTTTGGACATTTTGAGTTTGAGGTGCACTTTAAATCTGGCAATAATTCTGCTTAAGTAACATGACATGTCACAGATCAAGTAGTAGAGCTATGGCATAAACTCAGAAATATTGGTTGCAGCCACCAATCAAAAGCTATGGATGATGTGTAAACAGTACAGAAAGATTCAGTTATGCATACATGCAGGGAGTATGGTTCCATTTAAAAATTAAATTAAACAAATATGGTAACAGGAGTATTATTTGTAGAGTACTACCTGCATAAAAAGGAGTAACAATATAGGCTATGCCTGCTTTGAATATATTCAAATGTTATTTTATGAAATTGGGGAATGCACTGTTTTCATATTCTAGAAAGAAATATAGAAAATACATTTCATTGTCTTCAAGAACTTTCTTTACAAAATACTTTTCAAATTTAAATGGTCAATATATATTTGAGTTGATGAGGGACTGGAGTGGGGAAAGCTAATTGAAAGGGGTTAAAAAAGATCATATTTGAAAGAAAAACTTCATTTAGTTCCCACCTATCACAAAGTTATACCATCTTATGCTTTTTAAAAATTCTTGCTAAAGAGTAAACAGTCTACAGATTGTTTGATATAGTCTACAGACAATATTGATAAAATTCAGTTGAATTCTAATAGTAAATACGAACATAAAAATGATGTGTTGACCTCATCCATAGCACATTTCTTGTTCTCAAATTGGATTGTTTTATATTTGGGAGAATATTTTTTTTTTTTTTTTTAGGAAAAAACTCATACTTGCATACTTGTTCTTTTTCAAGGATCTGTTAGTTTCCAAGATAAGGCCAACTAATTCAGATAATTGATTCCAAAGTTGAAATTTTCAATCCAATTATCCACTCAAATTGACCTTTCTTGTGTAATACTATTTGAATTGCTATATTCAGCTTATGTTTAATTACAGTATCAGGCTATGTTTAATTATTGCATCTGAATAATGTTTAATGAGCTCCCCTGTTTAATTACTGTATCTGACTAATATAATTACTCTTAAGTAATCACTATCATTATCAGCTAAGCTCCTTAAGTTCTATGAAGTCTGTCCTTAGCCTGATTCACCAGGCTGTCTTTTTTCACCTGTCCCTCTCAAATACTGTATGCCAGCCCTGGGCATTCTCTCAGTGCAGTTGATGTGCAAAGCTGCTTCCAACCTGGGGGCATTCACACTTGCTGATTCCTGCCTTCTGCTCTGATCTTTAGATCTTAGCTCATGAAACAAGCTGCAAAATAATTTTTCTAGTTTTCTAAAATACTACATTGGCCCTACTCCCTTTTAATGTTATCATGTTATTATTCAATTTTATATTATAACAACTTTTTTTCTATTTGTAATCTTTATTTATCTGATTTTATGTCTGACGCTCTAGGCAGCAGCTCACTATTGCATATATACACATAGCAGCATTTGTTGAATAAATGAATGAATGATTCAGTCAGTCAACCAGAAAAATTAAATATAGGCTTGTAATTGCCAATACTTCATACAAATGTGTTTCAAAAGTCATCACATTAGCACAGTGATTAAAAATACAAATGCATATAAAAACCAGGAGGCAACAGGGGTGAAATGTCAGGTGTAAGCCAGTAGGGAGCTTGGTGAGGATTTTCAGGGCAATAGTCAAGTGCCCTTGGCATTCAGATTTCATACTTTAAATACTCTGAAGGCCAATGCATAACAACATTCAGCTCCTGGGCCTAATATGTTAGTTCTTGAAAGCTGGGAGCAGTGGCAGCCTCAGAATACCAATGTCAGGCAGATGGTTTGTTATGGTCACATAACACAGCTTTGCTTAGATGTCACTAAGCCAAAGGGCCAAATATGCCTATGAATATTCAAAAATATTCATTTAGTCATGCTCTAAGATATACCATTCATTTAAATAGTGTTAAGTTACAATATGTATGAAAATAGAACAACTCTAAGAGTAGTCTTTTTCAAGGAATCTTAGTAGAAATGTATACTTAAGATCCAAAAGAAACTTATGTCCAGCAGCCTGGAGGTAAATATCAAAGAGTTAGGTAGGACTGTGTGGTGGCCATCTCTAATTACCTGCAGTGATCTCCACCTCCTGGTATCCATACCCTGTGTAACACCCTCCCCTTGAGTATAGGCTGGACTTCATTGACTCAGTTCTGAGGGAGCCCTGTGCCATGTGTGTGGGGAAATAGATGGACTTCCTAAATAAGAACAAAGAAAGACTATTTATTCAGAGCTTGCTATATAGGAAGGTAGTCAGTCACCATCTCCTGCATTTGGCAGAGAATCAAAGGCAGGCAGAAAAGTGTGAACGTTTTATGGAGGAAAAAAGAGAAAGTGTCAGGTGTGTCCTTATTAGAGGTTATTAGCATGGGAAGTTGTAGGCTGATTAACTGGAGTGGGGCATCCTGTGAGCTTGGTTAGGGAAACATAGTTGGCTTTCTTCAGTTGGCTCTACATTGGAAGCAGGGAACTAAAATTAGGGTCATCAGTTGTTGATCAAGTCTTGGCCATTTGGAGCTGGGATTGCTACAGAGATTGTAGTTTGACTTATTGGCCAGTTTGCTGCAGAGGTTATGATTTTTCTTCCCAGTCTGGTTGTGGCAGGTTGTGGGTCAGAGTGCTGTTTTTACATAGGGTCTGGCCATTATCTGTATATTCAGTCTCTTATGAGGCAACCCCATGGAGAGGCCCACATAAGTGAGCCTAGAAGCAGATTTTCTGAGGCCTTGCAATAGCCACATGATTTGGCTTGGAGGCAAATGCTCACCCAGTGAAGCTTTGAGATGATTGTAACCCTGGTAGATTTTCTGATTGTAGCCTTGTGGAAGATCCTCAGCTGAAACTCCTCAGCTAAGGTGAGTATAGGCTGGGTTTCTGACCAACATATACTGTATGATAACAAATGTTTGTTGTCATCAGCCACTACATTTTGGAGTAATCTGTTTTGCAGAGATAGTTAACTAATATAAATGGTAAGGATATGGCCTTTTGTCAATTAGATCACCAAGAAACTTAGCTCAAGAACCTCAAGTAGGTTTGTCTGGGTGGCATAGACAATTGCAATATTTCTCAGAAGGAATAATTTCTCCCTAAGATATATAAAAGTTAATTCAGAAAGCCTTAAGTCACTACTCTCCTTCTTAAACCTCCTCTTCCTCCTCTACTATTTTATTTGAATATCATCTACCTAGCCTAGTAACCAAAAAAATTGTGTCCTCTTTGATTTTTGAATCAAATATTTGTTGAATATTTACTATGCTCTAGGAATTGTTCTGTCACATAGAATACAGCAAAGTTACTTGCCCTTATAAGTCTTATATTTCATTGAAAAGAAGATAAAATAATAAACATAATTCCTGTTTGTAGAATAAGGACAGATTCTACATCCTCGCATGTTTTAATATAAAGAATAGGCTTTCCTGGTACATGTTGTAAGCCAAGAGTCAGCAAGAGGAGGATGGATCCCCCAATTCTTCTACATTCTGACAGGGCCTACTGCTGACATACAATGGGTCTTTGTTCCAGCAAAGGGACATCCCACTCTGTTCCTCTTCCTTCCTACTGTGAGAGCACGTGAACAACTTTGTTGGCTATTGGAGAGAATATTTGAGCACCCAGAATATCTCAGCAGTTTAAAGTTGTTTTCTGAAAAAGCCAGCTGTCCAGTACCTGGGAACCTTAGGAAGTTTCAGGCCTTCATTCTAGAAGATTCCACTGGGCTTGTGGATTTTCACAGGCCTGAGTTTAGGCACAGACCCTCTAGCCAGGATTAAGGGGCTTCCCAGTCCTTCATCAAGAGCTCCTGGGCTCACTTTCTGATGATTCTGCATATTGCATTGCTATTATAAATAAGTCATTTATACAATAAATTATGCAATAAGTACTATGAAAAAAAGTTGAACATATAATATGGGGCTAAAGGGTGAGGGTGGAGGATGGGTTGTTATTTTAAATAATGTGCTGGAGAAATTCTCAATGAGAAGGTGACATTTGTGCAAAGATTTGAAGGAAGGAATGAAGACATCTGGGGAAGAGCATTTCTGAGAGCTCGGGGAAAGGGGAAAGGCTCTAAGTCAAGAATGTGCTTGGTGTGTTTGAAGAATGGTAAGGAGGCCAGCATAGCTGGACTGGGCTGAGAGAAGAGGAGAGAAGTAGGAGAGGAAGTAAGAGAAGTAATGAGAGGTCAGATGGATTGGGGACCTGTGGCATTTCAAAGAACATTGTATTTATACTTTGGGTGAAGTGAGCAGCCATCAGGGAGTTGTCCGCAATGAACTGACATGGTCTTATGTTTTATAAATTTCATTATACTGCTGTTTTGAGCATAGCCTAGACATGTCTGGAGTTCAAAAAAGAGGCCTACGTTGGAGATATGTGATTGGGAGTCATTGGCTCACATATAATATTTAAAGCTTTGAGACTGCATGAGATCATCAAAAAGTGAGTGTAGCAAGAGAAAAGTGGAGAACTGAGGCAGACACCCTGGGCCATCAAAAATTAGGAGCGAGGAAGAGAGGAAAACAGCAAAGAAAGCTCAGCAGGAGTGACCTGTGAAGTTGGTAGAAGGAAAACCAAGAAAGTAAAGTGTATTGGAAATCAAGTAAAGAGAATATGTCAAGGAGGAGGGAATGAGCAACTGTCAAATGCTGCTGATATGCCACCTATGATGAGGAAATTTCACCTATGGACTTGGCAACCAAATGGAGATCACTGGTGAAGTTTACAGGATTAATTTGGTGACACAGTGGAGGTGAAAGCTTAGTGAAAATAAATCTTATAGCAAATTGGAAAAGAGAATAATAATATGTAAATCTTGGGTAATTTTGATACAAAGGGTTGCAAAGAATTGGGGCAGTAGCTGCAGTAGAATAGAGATATGCTAAGAAAAGTTTTCCCTGAGAATCTAAGTAATAAATCTCTCTTAACCCTCATAGCCATTTATAAATATCACATCTTGTCTCCTCTTCCAGTTTTATCTTTTAACATTTTCCTCCATATCCTATTATCATTACCCTGGGGATTTTCATCTGGTCCTGTATCATCCCTCACCTGGACTATTGCCCTAGTATCTCACTGTGTTCATTGTTACCGTATTACCATCTCATTATTCACATAATGTCTTCCTGTTGCCAGTGAATGCTTCATTACTGATGCCAGCACTCTCTCTCCAAAACATACTATTTGTGATGTAGTTACTCTATCTAGTTCAAATCTTTAAATGGCTTCCAAAACACAGCTTGGTTGTAGCTGCTAAGCATGCTGGAACTCCAGCAACACAGAAAGAAAGATGGGTAAACCAGAACTGTGAGAGGAAACTGGAACTAGATTGTGCCATAAGGCTAGACTGTAAGATGGGGCTACTGTTGTAATATTTACAATGTCTGAGAAGTCGTGGAGAGATAGCTCCTAATCAAGATCTTCCAATAGCTGAAAGCTTGATTTTGTAGGTGAGAATATGAAAGCTCTTCACTTATTCTCCTCAGTGTAGTTCAGCTTGGTTATACTGGATGTTGGATTTAGAGCCACCAACAATGTTAAGGACCCACATTTTAGGGAACGAAAGATTCCTAATATTTTGCTAGATTTAGTTCTCATCTCTTCAGTTTTTGTCTACATATGGAAGGAAGTTTTTCCTGTCATGCATTAGATGACATTTATTATTTTATTCCATGTACATGCCAATATATGCTTATCCACATTATGAATATACCTGTGTGTTCTCTAAAAATATATGTGTGTGTATTATTCTTACATTTTAGCATCCTTTTTTTCCTTTTTCCTGATTTGAAACTGATTTTATTGTGTTTGAAATAATATAAAATAATTAAATTTGTTGATGCCAAGATATTGCTGCAGTGATAACATTTTTTTTTTTTTTTTTTTTTTAGAAAGAGTATGCATTTTTTGCCCGGGCTAGAGTGAGTGCCGTGGCGTCAGCCTAGCTCACAGCAACCTCAAACTCCTGGGCTGAAGCGATCCTTCTGCCTCAGCCTCCCAAGTAGCTGGGACTACAGGCATGCGCCACCATGCCTGGCTAATTTTTTTTCTATATATATTTAGTTGGCCAATTAATTTCTTTCTATTATTAGTAGAGACGGGGTCTCGCTCTTGCTCAGGCTGGTTTCGAACTCCTGACCTTGAGCGATCCACCCGCCTCGGCCTCCCAGAGTGCTAGGATTACAGGTGTGAGCCACCGCGCCCGGCCAGTGATAACATTTTTAACCATTACTGATTCCAGATATATTTTTGTGTACCTACTATGAAGCAGGCGCTGATTGTATAATCACTGTAAATTGATGGAAAAGATATTTTATTTTTTAAGGAATCAGATATCTCAAAATCTGACTTAAGGCAATAATATCACATTTTGCAAAACAGTATTGCATAGTATAGTATAACTCTATGGCTTTTTATAACATTTGGTTATAAATGTTTTTCAAACATTGTAGCATGCTTCAGGCAGGTTAATCATACCAGGATAGATCAGGTGGTCTTGATCACATGTTAATTACTCAGGTCCTGTTTCAGCCAAAGAACTCAGAAGCTTCCTGTAAAGCCATGTGACTTTCCTCTATGAAGTGTCCCTGCTTGCAAGATTATTCTATTTAAAGTATTTGTCCATTAGAGTGGATTTGTCTTTCATGTTTTGCGTTCTATATGTCATCTCCATGACTATATATTTGAGAAATGTTTTATTTTTCTGTTTTGAATTTTATTTTAGTTAACTTACCACTCTTAGAGGCAAATTACTACCCAATTTTTCCTTTTCCAGATTTTAAGTGATAGTGTTTTTCTAAATTTATATCTTCTCTGTAAACAGATTCATTCATTCCACATACATTTTTGTGAAAACCAAGACCTAATTTTCTATATTCTGCATTGAGATTAATATGTATATATTGCATGCAGTTTATGATGACTGAAACAGACACTCTTCAGATTTTTTCATTTTTTCACTGTTAAAATTTTGCATTAGCTCGCTACCCAGAGATGATCCTAAAATGGGACATTAACCACAGGCCTTGCTTATAATCCGTAACCTGTGGATCCTCTATGATGCAAATCACATGCTTTCTGTGATTGATGCACATTTTCTGAAACTGAGCTGGAAGGTCCCCACTTCATTCTCATATTATGCATGTAGTTAATTGGTATTTTGATTGAACCAGCAGAAGAATAAAAATGCCTATGAATCAAAGGGAATTATTCTCATTAGATATGAAACAAAGAAAGCAGTGGTTTCAAGAACAAATATTATTCAAAAATATTCTCATTAAAAGAAATTGCTCTCTTTGGTATAATAAAAATCTTCTAAAGAGAAGCAGCTGGCAGAATCATATAACTTACTGTAGCATAACATTTGGGATGAATTAAGTTGCTTCATGCCACAAAATGCTTTCAAGTCATCTCAGTATTTTTTCTTCATTTTAACTTATCTATGTCTTGCAGTTTCCAATTAGGTCATTTTTTACTTAGTATTTCTTAAAGATACCACATTATGAACATCATATAGAAGTTTCAGTGCCTTGAAGGCTAGAAATATTGCTAAATGGAATTAGTTCAAGCCTATGTGTGGAACATGAAAGTCTTTCTGTGCTGGATTCACCTGCATAATATTCCATATCAGTAGTTTGGCAGGTTTGAACTAAAAATGGTCAGATAAATAGCTGTGAAAGTAGGCATGGAGGAAATGAGAGTCATTTGAGTTCATGTGTTGGATAGCCACCCATGTGCAAACCTACTATCACCCAACCTTTGAACGGAACAGAGTTAATTTATGTCATTGAACAAGTATTAAACTTGCCAATATGTCTTAAAGTTGGAAGGAATTTTAGGAATCATCTGATCCTTCAATGTCTTCACTATGTCAGATCAGTTATTTAAATGACTCTTTTAACAGGACACTCACTACTTTTTCAAAAAAGCCCATTTTCAGAAAGATTTCATTAAACTCACTTATGCCCTGGTATTATTTCCATGTTTTGTTGTTCCATTTATAGGGACCTTTACATTTCTGAAGGCAACTTCCACATACACCCTAAATATCATTTAAGTGGTATGTGCATAGCACCATAAGAAACCTTAAGGGAAGTTAGGGTATAACACCGTTGCCTCTCAGGAGAATGTATTGGAATAAAGATAAACAGTATGAGTGTTAGATCAAAACATACCAGGGCTAGAACTCCAACTTCAATACTTACAAGCTGTGAGACATTCTTTTTAAAACATCTTTAAATGTGCACAATACTACTAATTTATTTCCTCAGATTTATCCTTATACTAGTACCATGTAGCTTGTATTTTGAACAGTATTTTAATATATAGGAAGGTTAGCCTTTTTTTGGTGTTTGTCTTTTAGGGGCATATTCTCAGATATTTTATTAAAAAACAATTTTAGCTGGGCGTGGTGGCTCACACCTGTAATCCTAGCACTCTGGGAGGCTGAGGCGGGGGATCGTTTGAGCTCAGGAGTTCAAGACCAACCTGAGCAAGAGCGAGACCCCGTCTCTACTAAAAATAGAAATTAGCTGGACAACTAAAAATATATAGAAAAAATTAGCTGGGCATGATGGCGCATGCCTGTAGTTCCAGCTATTTGGGAGGCTGAGGCAGGAGGATTGCTTGAGCCCAGGAGTTTGAGGTTGCTGTGAGCTAGGCTGACGCCACAGCACTCTAGCCAGGGCAACAGAGCGAGACTCCATCTCAAAAAAACAAACAAACAAAAAAACAATTTTAATTGAAATTGTATTTAATTTATATATTTAAGGAGAATTGATTTTTTGAATATGAAATATTTCCATTCAATTATATGGTATGTCTTTCAATTTATTTAAATCCTACTTCATATCACTTAATAGTTATAATTTTTAAAAATAAGTTACGTATTTTTAAATACTTTTATTCTAAGTATTCAAGCATTTTATAACTAATGTGCATAAAGTATATTTTTCATTTTCTGCCTTTAGATGGCTAATGCTATATTAGAGAAACACTACTGAGTTCTGTCTTTAACTTACTGCTACCACATTTCCAAAATATTTTGGTTATTTCCACAGTCTCTTGGAAATTTTTAGGTATAACATAATATAATATTTTATCATTTCTTTTCCAATTCACTTGGCTAGACTATTCAAAACAATTTTGAATGAAATGGTGATAGGCACTATTATTGTGTTCCTGATTTACAAGAAATAACTTTAGCATTTCACCGTTTAGAATTATGTTTGCTGTTTGTTTTTGAGAACTGGCCTGTCATATTTGTTATATTGCTAACTTACTTGGGGTTTTAATAACTTACAATGGTGAATTTTATCATATGGCTTCTGCATCTATGATGTGTTCGTTGGACTTTTCTCCTTAAGTTATTGAAGTTTTTGATTGTGATAATAATTTTTTTTTTAATTTAACTATCCTTGCTCCCCTGGAATAAATATTTTCTCTTGATGTCTTACTTCTTTTGTATAATTTTGGTTCTAGTTATGATTTAACTATAATAACTAAAAGTAACAGTGTGTGTATATGTGTGTGTGTATGTGTGTATGTGTTTATATAAATACATACATACACATACACCTTGGGAAATTCCCAAAATCAAAAATTCCCAATGTTATTTCTACTTCTTTTGATATATATTCTCTAAAAACGATATGCGGTAATGTCGGGAGAATGAATTAGTCTTGTCAAAAATAAAAACAATTCCAGACCATAATAACAATTTAAACATCCAGTTGGTTCTTGTTAATCATTAACTTATTTTTTATGAAAAAAATCTTTAATATCCTGACTATTCTAATATAAGCAATAAAATAGGAAATATAACTTAATCATTGTTCTATATCTTTGTAAATGAATGCAGTAATTGCAGTCACATTTTCTAACAAGGAAAATTCAATCAATCCGTTTTTATAAAGTGAAAATAGGTGTCAGGGTAAAATAGCACACATTGATTAACTACTTAATACACCATTGGTTTTATAAGGCCTAACAGAGGAGTACTTTCAAATGATAATGCTTAAATAAAAAAATAATATTGTGCAATCCTGCATAGTAATTACAAATGCATTAGGAAACTCGACAGCTGTGCTTGGAATGCAGACCAGGATAGATCATGAAATATGATTCCAATGTCATCATTAGAATGTGCTTTCATCAGATGGAGGACTGAGTTGTGTAACTGTGCTCACTGATAGCCACTGACAGTCATATTTTGATGGCGCAGAGAATGTGCAATTTACAAGCACACTGCAAACAAGAATGAGTCAAAACATGGTTCTTTTAGAGAGTGTCAATATAATTCTGAATGAATTAACAATGATTATAGGGAACAATGTGAAGTGAGTTAGAGTATGATTTCAATTCCTAAGACAAATCAGAGAAAGCATTCCACAAAAGAATTGTAAATGTTTAAGGGTTGATAAGGGGACAGTGAACACACACTAATTTAAAGTGGAAACTTTGGCCAGAATTAGTATTTCAACAGCCCTGCTTATTAATCAACATGCCCTCCACCGACCTTCTAAGAGAAATCTCATTATATCCACTGCAGGAAGAGCTAGAAAGAAATTAGTAGTACTTTCTGTGATGTTAACAACTGAAATGGCAGAATGAAAATAGGAGAGAGGTACATCAAAACCAAAAGAAAGATGATTTTTATAAAGGGTAAGTTAGGTGACTAAAAGGGGTTATTCATTATCTCTGGATTCTCTATTAATTGTGTGTAGAAATAACGTTTCCTTCTAAACCGCAACTAAAGTTTATTTTAAAGGCCAGCCATTCTCACTGTAGGTTTAAAATTCTGTAGGGACTTTGAGCCCATTTGATAGCAAGAGATGTATTTGCTTGTGTATGTGTTTGAAAGTGAGAATCGCACATGGACTTTTATGTGATTAATACATCTTTTGATCTGGGGGATGGACACGCTTGAAGCTCTGACTCCGGTGGGGAAAGGGGGAAAAGGCAACACACGTAACCTAAACATTTGTACCCCCATAATATGCTGATATAAAAAAAAACATCTTTTGAAAATCTGAATTCCGATTTTATTAGTAATTCATCCTAAATCTGCCTTGCTAAGGTCTCAACATAACACATATGTCATTTGTTTTATTGGACACTGAGTGAATCCAGTGTAAATAAAGGACTAGAATAGTATATATTAGAATGGGTTTCTAGGGAGAATTGGGGAGAAGAGCTAGTGGTTGTAAGGATTGTGAAAACAGTTATCCGACAGAAGTAGAATCACATGTGGGCACTTCCTGAGCACTACAATGGGGGCCCTAGATACAAAGCTTTAAATGCCAGGATATTATTTTTGTTTTTTTCTCTGGCAGTTTGGAAATACTCTGTATTTTGAGAAGTGAATGCATATAGCAGTGTTTGGTGATTATTAGTCTACTAGTGTTCTGTTTGGATTAGAATTAGGAGAGAGTTCAGTGTTGAGTGTATTGCGATAATCAAGGACATGAATGTACAGACTAGGGTGGTGGCCACAATATAAAAGATAATAAAATCTGACAAAATGGTATGAACCAGGAGAAATCATCAAAGATAACTTTAATGTTAGCATGGGATTAGGCAGGTGTGGGAGATCAAAATCCAAAAGGGAGCTCATTTTGGAAGATTAAAGCAGAACAAAATCTTAACTGCAGAAAGGACACAATACATTCTATCTAATGAAAAAAATCTATGATTTTCAAAGAGGAACGTTGGTGGCCACAGCACCTCCAGCTGCCTACCACCAGTCATTATGTTCCCTCCTCTGATCTGTTTCAATCAATAATTTGGAATGCTCAGGACATCATTTATTATTTTGTCAGTTGCTGAAGGTGTGCCATAAACTGTGCAGTTTAACTGAGGAATGTGAAATAATTTCTAGGAATGTCCTTTAGTCCCTGAGAACAGCTTCCACATGATTTTCTCTCCCAGACTGCAGAAAGCTCTGAAAAATGAACTAGCTTGAAATGAAATTGCCAAAACATTTCCTTCTGTAATGAAACTGATAGGATTTTTAAAAAGCTATAACTCTCCTATAGCAAAAGCATACAGAAAAGCAACTTGTATGACATCTAGTGTTCATATCATTTGATATTACTCTTCATGTTTGACATTGATAAACAATTAAATCCCAAGTAGTGATCACAAAGGATAATTAGATTTAATTTAGGCATCTCAATGGACTTTGCCTTTGATAAGTCTGCACAATTAGTGCATTGAGCACAAGTTAACCTTAATTAAATTGATTAACTTGAGTAACATTTGCCTTGGTTGATGTAATGAACATAAGCCTAAGGATTTTTTTTCCAGTTTAGCTTATTTTTCACATCTACTAGTTTTGTGTCTAAAAGTTCACAGTAAACTTTAGTAGTATGTTTCAGTGTTACGGCAGTGAAGGGGCTAGTCTTGAGACCTGAGTAATCCTGTGTTTAGAGCTGCAATATGTTTAATCCAAAGGGAGTATATTAGACTTCTTCCCCACCTCCTCCTAAAAAGAATTATTTCTAACATCTCTCAAAAGAATTTTGGGTGTTTAAGTGACTAAATATTATTTTGTGACTGATTATCTGTTCTGAACTTCTACACTAACCAACTGATTAAATAACTACCAGTTGTTCACTTTGTGCTTTTTAGCTTGGATTATGGTCCCTATTAGAAGAATATATTAAAAACACTTCATAGGAAACAGGAGCTCACTCATCCATATGAAAAGATGGAGAAATTAGCTGCCTCTAGATATAAGCTTCTTAGGGTGGTGATGGTAGAAGAAGCTTCTTTACTGCTAAACCAGCGCAGGATATACCACCACAGAGAAGGGTGTCCATTTCTCCTTGTCAATGCTGTTAATGTATTTACTTTTGGTTTTTATGTTTTTCCATGAGATTTCTTGTTCTAAGATGACTTAGCACCTGCTCATAACAGCACTCAATTACTACTTGTTGATTGGGTGAAGACAGAAGTGGGTGTTGATCATCCCACAATAACCCAAAGAATCCCTGGCATCTTCATTGTCAGAGCATTCATTTGCATTGTTGTCTTTTCCATTCTTGCACTGACTTAGAAACGACAAAATAAAATTTATTCATCTACCAGATGTCCCAGACTAATATCTTTGCTTACAGCACAAGCCAGAGAATGACACTTTTAATTAATTATTACAGACATTGCACCTTCAGCTTTGTGGCTGGCATGATATAGATATCACTTAGCTGTATGAAAAGTAGATCTCAAGTATTTGATGTTAAATTGGTGTGATAGTTAATTTTATGTGTCAACTTGACTGGGCCATGGGGCATCCAAATATTTGGTTAAATATTATTTCTGGGTGTTTCTGAATGAAATTAATATTTGAATCAGCAGACGGAGTAAAGTAGATTGTCTGTCTTTCCCGTTGTGGGTGGGCCTCATTCAATCCCTTGAAGACCTGAATAGAATAATGAGCTAAGAATTCTTTCTTGTGGTCTTATGATCTTCAGGCTGGGACACCTGGATACAGGTCTTCTCCTGCCTTCAGACCCCAACACAAACTGGAACTTGCACCATCGACTGCCTTGGTTTTTCTCCTTTGACCTGGGTATTTTGGTATTATCAATCTTAATAAACTGGTCATTATATGAGCTGAAATTTTTAAACATTAGATTAAAAAAGAGGAATAAATTAGTCAAATAAATCATAGAAGTCCCTTGATATTTATGCTTGATTTATATTTTGCTGACAATTTTAATTATGTGTTCATATACAAATTAATAACCTGCGTTTTAATATTATAAAAAAATTACAGAAATATAATTTCATTTCCGTCAAAAAACTGAAGGTTTATATATTTTCTCCTCCCTTCCCACCTTCTTTCTTTCCCTTTCTTTGACTCTTTTCTTACACACCTTCCTTCTTTTTTGCCTGTGTTCATTTGTTCATTCATTCCATACTTCCATATAACTTTTAATATAATATGGGCATCAATAGAACATGATCCTATAGTATATGAGTCAGTAATATCCATGTGCTCAACTTTTTTCTTACAAAGAAGTTACCAAAAGATATTAATGCCCATTTAACACATTGACTGCCATACTAGAAAAAAAAATGTCCTTGTGGCCATGGTGTTTTATTATGAAAATAAAATGAAAACTTTGAAAACAAAATGGTCCTTTCTAATGTAATAAAAAATTTTTTCTTTTTTATTGTTTTCTGTGCATGAGTTATATGCAACTTGAAAAATAGTTCACATAGCTCCCAAGGTCAGTTACATATGCTTCGCGAGGTCCCGGGCTCAAAACTAGTGTAAATTAAATACAACTCACATGACAGTTAATGTGTTAAATAAGGAATGTGGTAAACTAGCTTCTTGAAAAAGTTGTATAGGGTAGATAACAAAATAAGTGAAGCCTATAATCCTAGCTTTCTGGGAGACCAAGGAGGTAAGATAGATGCAGCTCAGGGGTTCGACACCAGCCTGAGCATAGGGAGACACCGTCTCTAGAGACAAAGAAACAAACAAACAAAAAAGACAAAAAAAAAAAAAAATACACAAAACCACAAAACCCATCCGGGCATTGTGGTGTGCACCTGTAGTCCCAGCTACTGGGGAGGCTGAGGCAGAAGGATTGCTCACAGCCCAGGACCTGGAGCTTGAGGTGGCTACAATCACTGCACTCCACCGGACACCGAGTGACACTCTGTCTCAAAAAAAAAAAAAAAATTACCTGGCTTAAATCATTAACTCACAAAATGTTTTTCCTGAAATTATTTTTTGTGTTGATCACCTGGGAAGATTTTGGGTGTTTCAGATGAATACAACTCAGCACTTGCTTTCTACGTGTTCATTGCTCAGTGGGAGAAAGAGAAACAGCTGAGTAAAATGAGGATGCTAAAGTCAAGTAAGTTTAGAGAATGTCAAGGTAGCACAGAGGCAAAGTATTTAACACAGCAGGGGGAGGGATTTTAGAAGCAGTGACACTTGAAAGGATTTAGGAGAGAGCTGGATGAAAAGAAGGGACTGTGGTGTACCAAAAAGGAAGCTATCATAAGCTAAATTGTGTTTGTCTACTAGAGACAGAGGAAGGGAATCAAGAAGGATTTAGACTTTTAGACACTCTAAACAATAAAAAGATTATGGTACCTTTCCATAGCCAATTAAAAGCAATCCTATACTAAACTCAAATGTTTCAAAAGAGGTGAGGAAACTTCTAAATTTCCTTCTTTTTGTCACTTTAATAATCTTTTTGGGGGAGAGAAAATATCAAAAGCTTTGCATAATAATGTCCCCCCCAATTGCTCTGCTTTGCAAGATACGCTAAATCTGTGCTTTGACTTCCCATGGGATAGCTCAGCACTGGTAGCAGTGAGCAAGGGGATCCAAGGACTGAGCAGACCAGCTAAACAAACGTGTGAGGCACCTGTAGTGGGCCAGCTTTGCAGTAGCTTGTGAGGATACCATTATTCCTGCACCAAAGAAGCTCACAGCTAAGTGGGGCAAACTGAGAAATAAACAAAGAATAATCATGCAATTTAAATAGTGTTCCTGTCAGAGATACTGCCTCATATGTGGACAGTTTCAATTGGGGAAGAGTTTCTGTGCTAAGGGACAAGTCCACCCTTCTTCATTTTTCCTGGCAAGGAAGTTTGACTTTTTTGACTAAGTTTGACTAAGTTTGACTTTTTTTCTATACTAGGGTTTATAATCCGATTTTTACATTTGTCTTCCACCCAGCCATGAGACAGAGTATTAGGACTACTTTACAAAGAAATAAAAGCACTTCATATTAACTGATACAATCGTAACATTTTATTCCACAGATTTTATATATACATCTGTAGAGAATAATTTCATCAGCCTTGTGATCATATTATTATACAAGTGTAAATGTGATTTATGTACATGATACAGGGAAGGAAATCTGCTAGCAAATGAGTTTCATTGAAGACTTTAAAAATCTTCTTTCATTAAGAAAAACTACTATACTGTCTTAAAGACACTGTTCAAGGTCCTTTAAAATGATTAACTGACTTAATCCTAATATTGACTCTATGAGGTAGGCACTATTACTATTGCTATTTTATAAAAAGGGAAACAGGGAAACAGAAAAGTTAAATAACTTGCTCAAAGTCCAAGTGATAGGTGGCAAAGCCAGAACTGGAAACAAGGCAATGGCTCTGGAGTGTACATTGTGGGTTCTATACCACTGTACCAAGTGGTAAGTTTGATGTTACTAGTTCTTTAGTCTTCTGGGCTCATACTTCCTTTTAATATCCAAATAAAATATATCAAATTGTTATACAATTTACTATAATAAACTTAGTACTCACACCCCTATTTTTTAATATTCGCAGAGAATATTATAACATGTCCATATTATAACATTACCACTTCTGGCACCAGACTCAAACTGCTGTTGGTACCTTGATGTTTGCTTACTGTCCTCCTTCCTGAAGATGCTGCCCTTTCTTTCCCCCTATGTTGCCTGATTGGGGAAATCAATACTTTCTCCTTCAAATCTCCTAGTATACCACTAAGTCACTATTGCCATATATAAGAGCTTTGCTGAACATTTAGAGATAGTGGAGTTAATAGCAGCACAAAGCATAGCATCTGTTTCTAGACATTTAAAAATCATTCCTGTCCATGGCAACACAAAGTCCTTTCATTATCCTCTTCAACTTCCTGTCATTTTACCAGAATTACTTTCTCTCTGCATGTTGTTCCTAAAATGGAGCAGGCATGGCCCACCCAAAATTCCTATTTCTTTTTTATGTAGAAAATTTTCAAATCTTTATTCCAATTTTTTTTTTCCATCTAGACTAGTCGAGGATACTTTGCTCTTCACAAGCAAAGAGACCATAAAGGTGTTTTTATTAAACCTAATAGCTATGAACATCTGAGTAGTGAATCATGAAATCATTTACTATCACCCTCTTTCTCAAGCAAAATGTTTTTGTTACATTAAAAAATTAAGTCAAGTAGAATAAAATTATTGGGCATATGGGAAATGAAAATGCTATAAAAGACAAGATATCTCTTTAAGTTAAATATAATTGAATTTTTAGTAAACATAATGATTTCATAGAGAAACTCTGATATATATCTTTGATAGATTGTACAATTCTGCATGATTCTGGAATAAGATATATGGTATTAAATATGCACTGATATGTACCAAGAATTTAGAGTGGTTAGATTTATTTAAGAAAGAACCACCATAGTAACATTCAATTCTTTGCTGAAAAAACAATACGGACCTGTTACATTTCAGGCCTGATGCTTAGAAGAAGTACATGATGAATCAAGTATGATCTTTGGTCTCACAGAATGTGGGTATAGTGGGGCATATACGAATGTTAGCAAATAATTATAAAATACTGCAATATCCATCATGTACAAAGTGATATGTACACAGTGGTATGAAATAGAAGAATACACAGCAGCCTGATCAGATCAGAGAAAGTTACTGTGTAAGACGGCATTTGCTCTCCAGGCTGAATGTAAGTGTTCCAGGTAGAAAAGGATAGAAGAAGGGGAATATGTGAAGGGTTGGAAGAGCAAAGCAGCATCATGTTTCTGTGTCTGGAGCATCGACTGTGTGTGTGGTGGAAGGAGAAGGGGAGATGGGGGAACAGGAGAGGAGAGATGGAGCACGGACGAGATGAGAGTGGAAAAATAGGCCTCACCCAAGAAAGAGCACTGTATATCTCACTGCAGGGTGTTTAGACTTTTAGAAATGTCAGGGCCAGGATTTTCAATGCTTACTAAAAATGCAGATTTCTGGATCTTACCCCTGACCTACTGAATGTGAATGTCTTGATACAAACCAGAAGCCTGAAGTAACTCATGCAATCCTTCTGGAACAGTAAAACAGGTTTCATGCTAAGAGGATGACTAAGGATTTTCTTAACTGTGTTGAGGCTTTTAAAACATTGCAACAAATTGTATGTGGGGAAATATGTGACTTTATTTAAACTCCCATCTACCTTTAAGTTTCATCCAGAGCATGGTTTTGGTAAGAAGCTCTTAATGGGTTTAGCTAGAGTGGTAAGTGGGCTGGCCTTTAACCTCATGAGGTTTAGGTGGGGTAGGTACAGGGACCATTACTTTTTAAGGCTATTGATGGGATCATGTGTGTAATCTGTATGTTTGCCTAAAACACTTCTCTGTATATGAGCAGGGAACAGTTTGCATATTTATGTTGTATGGAAGTGGAATCTGCCTTAAAATTGAAAATAGAAAAGCTAAATGAAGTTCAGTAATAACAAGTGTAGACTACAATGAAAAAACCTGTTGAAATATATAATGCTGTTTATACTCCAGTTCATTGTAAAAAAAAAGATGTAAGAAGCATCAAGGGTAATTCTTTCAAAATGAAAGAAAAAGGAAATTATAAGTAGGAGTGTAATATAGAGGAATTATGACTCAATCCTTTTATTAAAGCTCAACATTGGTAAGTATCTTCCTAAATGATATTTTTCACTTTTTAATGGTTTTCAAAGGTATGACTGCACCTCCACACAGAAGCTAATACGAATTTCCAAGAAAACAAATTTGAAAAAAGAAAAGAAATGAGTTTGAACTCTAGTTTTGTAAAATTTGGTGCATTAGCTATATGGCCACTGTGTTTTAACTGTATTACACATGCAATGGGTCCTGAGAAAGGTTTTAAAACTTACAGTTTTGTTTGTATTTATTTGATTTTTAAAGATGAGATCCTCAAGTCCCTGAGCTGGTTATAAGGGCATTTGGGAGATGAATTAGTTAATTTGTCAAGTTCTTTTCCTTTCCTAATACACCGATCTTTCAAACACTTTGACCATGCTCTGCAAACTTGCAGCAATAAAGGCTTTTACGTTTATTTTTAAAACTCTTGAATAAGAACAGCAATTTTTTTGAATTGGTAGTTGTTCATAAATAAAATCTATATTGAAATCATAATTATTTTGAATTTAGATTTCTAAAAGTTATATTACTGGAAGCACCTCTGTTTTTAAATTTAGATTTCTAGTGCATTTAAAAAGGACTATTAACATCCTATATCGAAACCACATATTCTTTTCTGCTTTTGACTATGTTACTGTTGGAGTATTTTCTGATTACAGCTAGGCAAGCAGGAATGGATGTTGTAGTAAAATGGACTTTTCTAGGTCTGATTGATTTTGTATTTTATAACCCATTTCATTTATCAGAAAGTATTGCAATTTTTTCTACTGCTATTTGGAAAGAATGTAATGGTCTAAAAGATTGCCTACCTTCTGAGGAAGTTTCTCTCTTGTCAAAGTAGAAACACTATTTTTATTAAACTGTCTGTAACTTTAGAGTGAAAACTTTCGATTCATTTCTTTTTCTGTTTGCTGACCTGTAACTGTAGGAATCACTCAGACATGCACTTGGTAATATGATCCAGTAGATCTGTAAGACCATGATCAGGATGCTCTAAAATCAGGAGATTCCAGAATGTAGTTAAAACAATTTTTTTCATTCCCTTGTATTAGAGCATTAGGTAGTTAGAACCCATCAGTGTTATACTTTAGTATGCATTTGTATAATGACTAGAGAATATTCTTGTGTTTTGCAATGAAATTTCTTAGCCTTTCAATAAAGCTAATAGAAACAGATGCATTTTTAACACTATACTCTAGGCAAATTTCCCAAGAACTAGGAGATAAGAAAGGTGTAAGATGCTATGATGCATACTAATATGTGTTTACTTAGAAAAAAGATTTACCAAAATTTTCCAGCATCAAGAAGAGGGTGTAAATTAATGACCATTCTTGGAACAATAAATATGATCAATGGCTTATAGTGATTTGGCATAATAAAAAATATAATTAAAGATAATAGCAGAGGAAATTAAACCACGATAGTTGTTGAGAGAATGTTAAAAGTTTTAATGTGTTGTTGAATTCAGCTGTTAGAATTTTGTTGAGGATTTTTGCATTTATCAGAGATATTGGCCTGTAATTTTCTTTTTTGTTGTTGTTGTGTCTTTGTGTATTTTGGTATCAGAGTGATCATGCCTTGTAGAATGAGTTTGGGTGTATTCCTTCCTCCTCAATTTTTTGGAATAGTTTAATTGGGATTGGTATTAATATTAGTTCTTCTTTGAATGCTTGTTAGAATTCAGCAGTAAAGCCATTGGGTCCTGGGCTTTTCTTTGATGGGAAACTTGTTACTGCTTCTGTCTCATTACTTGTTATTGTAGAGTTTTAACTCAAGACCATTTTCTATTGTACATTTGTGGATTGTATAGAGCTGACTATAAAATAAAACATTGAGGTTAGTTATCACTATGTAGTTAAAGAACTGTAAGTCCAATTAATTTGTCTTGATTTAGAATGCCATGTACTACTTAATAAAATGGCTTTTCTGGCACTTGGATATCTATTTAGGCATGTTTTGGAGACTGCGTAATGTAAATAAAATTGTTTTAGTTTACTTAGGTCTATGGGGGTTAGACTTGGTCCTGGAGTGAACATTGTACTTAAATAAACAAGTGAAAATAAATATGAAAACATTTAGAATGCTTAATATTGATGTTAGGAAAATGGGCTGAAAAGCCAGTGAGAGCTCTTTTAGTAATCCAGGGTGGATAAGCTCCATTTAAAGCAATATTGACAATGAGAAAGATTAAAAGAGATTTTAAAATGAATTAACCAATTAAACCTATCAATGACTGACTAGACATGGGCAATAAAAGTTATAAGACCTTGAGTCTAGATGCTTGAGATTGATCCTAATATACAAAATAAGCAAGTCAGAAAGATGCTAAGACAACAGAGGGAAATAATTGGCAAAAAGAGATCCAGGTTGGTAAGTTATACAGTGTAAAAATAGCTGGATTTCAGGTAAGAAATGTTTGATTCAGCAACACTTCTCAAAGTGACCTGTGGTTCCAGAGACCTTTTCAGGGTGTCTGCAAGATCAAGACTATTTTCATATTACTAGGAAGTCATGGTTTACCTTTTTCTATGTTTTGGCATTTGCACTGATAGTGGAAAAGCAATGGTAAGCAACACTGCTGGGACTTTAGCACAAATTAAATTGGTGGCACTAAATTGTACTAGTAATCACTGTATCTTTTATATCTACAAACTCACATTTTTAAAAAGCCAGTTGCATTTAAGAATGTCCTGGTTCCAATAGGCGAAAGGAATTCCTCAAAAACTGATTCATGTGATTAACTGTACACCTCGGTAAATTCACTGAAAATCATTTAATTGTACACTTAAAATGGAGTGTTGGTTGTACGTAGATACAGTTGGAGCACTATGTGTGTACTCTATGGACTACTTTGAGAGAGTAGATTTTTGAATGTAACAAGATAAGTCAACTTGAGTGGTAATATATTTTGGGAAATCAGCTCACTACAAATTGTGACTGTAAACATTGTACTGTAAATGCTTTGTAGTTTTCCCCCAATTAAAAGAAATATATATATATATATATATATATATATATATATATATATATATATATACCAGTACTTATATGACATCTAAAAAAACAAAAGACAAAATAATGATTAAGGACATAAAGCATTTGAAGAACACAATTCAAAAATATACCCATTCATATAGGATATATGTATAGATATTTATATATAGCCTATACATTTATAATATGTATATATATATACACGTGTGTGTGCTTATGTGTATAAACAAGAAATACACATTTCTCAAGAGTATACAGAATAGTTATCTGAATTGAGCACACAATGGGTTACATATCATGGCTCAGGAAATTTTAAAAGATTGAAAACCATAAAGATATGTGGTCTGGCCATACTATGAATAAGTTAGAAATAATCCGGTTACATCTTTAAAAGTAATAGTCCATTGGCCACTTCATAATAATTTTTCAGTTAAATTTTAGCATTTGAGCTATTTACTCAGAGTGTGTACATTTGTCTTATGTATTTCGTACTTAACAGTTTATTGGAGAAGATATACAACGTATTTTAAAATTCTATGATCAAATAACAAAATAAACACACTGAAAACAGGAAATCCTAGGCGTGCTACCATACCAGGAAAAGCCTCTCTGAGAGATAACATTTAAGGAAAAGTTTCAAAAAAGATAGAAGCGAGCTTTGTGTGGTTTCAAAGAGGAATTCCCGAAGAGAGGAAGACAGGGGATGATAACTGTAAAGGTGCTAAGGTGAGAACACATTTTGTAGCTTAAATAGTAATCGAAGGACAATGTTCCTAGAAGACAGTGTGCATGAGGAAAGTGTTAGGAGAGGAAGTTTCAGTATTTGATGAGATAGGGTCCTGTAGACCAATGGAGAGATTTAGTTATATTGTTAATGAGATGGGAAGCCAGATGGAAACCTTAATCGGGCAAAGGAATGATGAGACTTGGGTTTCAAAAATAATCATTCTGAGTCCTGGGTAGGAAACAGAGATTAGAAGACAGAAGTCCTGAATAGAAGCAGAGAGACTGCTTAGGAGGCATTTCACCCACCATGGCACGATTTCCTTTGAAAACATCAAGGTGATGATTCTCAGATTGCATTTCCACTACCTTACTTACAGCACTTAGAATGATTACAAATATTTCCTCTGCTTAAAACATATTATCTTTCCCAACCGACCTTCCATTTTCACATTTAAAAAGATTTCTTAATGATAACATTCCACTCAAAAGCCAAACATATGACTTATGTTAAAATATGACATGTTAAAATATTGAAATTTTTGTGAATTTTATGGCGCTTACTTTCAATCACTTGTATGACACTTTTCAGAAACCTCTCAGGAATTGGAAATGTTTAGCCAATATACTTACCTTCAGTGTTGGAATCTTTATGATTTTTGTTTTTCCTTTCCAGTTACAAAGAGAATGCTATGGAATTATCAAGAATTCACCATGATCAGCCAACAAAGCCCCTGGATAGAGCAGTTTTCTGGATCGAGTTTGTCATGCGCCACAAAGGAGCCAAACACCTTCGGGTTGCAGCCCACGACCTCACCTGGTTCCAGTACCACTCTCTGGATGTGATTGGGTTCCTGCTGGCCTGTGTGGCAACTGTTACATTCGTTACAACAAAGTGTTGTCTG
>CAUYRT010008793.1:0-30193 GCA_963574885.1 Lepilemur ruficaudatus | reverse complement strand
GAGTACATACATAGTGCTCCAACTGTATCTACGTACAACCAACACTCCATTTTAAGTGTACAATTAAATGATTTTCAGTGAATTTACCGAGGTGTACAGTTAATCACATGAATCAGTTTTTGAGGAATTCCTTTCCCCTATCGAGACCCCTAATTCCACTCCCCCACTAGTTTTCATTTAGCTCAGCCTTTAGAAATAGATGTTCAAAATAAATACTTCAAATTATGTATGTCAAATGTAATTTTCCATTTATATTTTTAGATAAAATGCAGGCAGTTTTACTGTATGTAAAATAAGAATGAGATAACTAATAAAATGTGAATCTAAACTTAAGTATAAATAGTAGAAAGACTTAAAAAATATTTGAGCAAAATATTACAACAAAAAATGATATAAGAGACTCCTATGTGATGAATTATTTTACATGCTCTAACTAATGTGAACCAGATATAATAATGGAGCAATTGTAACAAAAATAATTAAAATACTAATATTTTGATAGCTTATAATTGCAATTCATGTGTTAAGTGTTTTACATACATTATACTTTATAAATTATTTTTTTCCATTCTAGATTAGTAAACTATGTTACTAGACACTAGGTAACTTCCGAGGGTTACACATTATGAATTTCAATGCCAGATGTAATTCTAGATGTCGGTGACTGCGGAGCTCATTGACTATATTATCAGATTACATCATCTAAATTCTCACATTTATTTACAGAATGAAAGTGCCTTATGATTTTGACCCCATGGGGTCTTTCTGAAAGTTTAAATATAAGTATAAATCACTAACTAAAAGTATTTTCGTGAAAGAAATTACTAAAAATATTTGCTCTTTACACCTCCGACAAAGGTCTGATAACAAGAATCTACCTAGAACTCAAAAGAATTAACAAGAAAAAATTATAAGCATGTTTTTTAAAAAGGACTTTTTGTTTTGACACTGAAGTCAACTCTTAAATTCTTGTAAAATGGCACACATAAACAAAAGCAGTCAATCAGCTGACCAAGCTAGGTCAGAATCATTGTGCTGTTACATAAGGAAGGGAAAAATACCAGAGAGCAAACTCATAGCAGTAATTTTTCTAAAAGTCCATTGGGTGATTGGAGGGAATGACTCCCATCATGTTATTAGGAAAAAAAGATCTGTAGTACTCTTAGAATCATTCTAAGAACTTTGTAAAAACCCACTAATATTCCAATTTGTTACTAGCTGATCAAACGTGGGCTATTTTCAGAAGTCATAACATAATAAATTGGGTGTGACATAGGCTTTAGAAATACAAATATGAAGTAGAAAAAATTCTATGAAAAAGACTATTCCTCAATTAAATCAACTTAATAATATGACACCTGCCATTACCTAGTTAGCATAAAGTTACTTTGGTTAAGTGACCACTCAAATAAGTTTAAAAAGTTTTATTGAATCGGTACCTCAATATGATCCATTGCTTTCTGCCATACAGACTGCTTTTCCTCTGCACTGTGTCCAGGAATGGATAAGATATTGTGAATATAATTAAAGACTTCCTCCTAAAGAGCACAAGACAATATAATTTATCCATTCATTCACTCAAGCAATATTTAGTCACTATCTACTATTTGTACCAGTCATGGTAAACAACTATTAACATTATTTGACAATGGAAAATTATTTACAGTAGCTAACTGATGAAAAACTGACACTAAAATGAGTAATTGTTCAAAGTTTAGGATAGAATTTTAGAAGCGACAAACTTGTATCAATTAGTTTTGGTTTTAATTTACTAATTTTCAATGACCTAATAAGGGAATATCATACTTTTCCTTTTGGTGATCCCGGTCCACATTGTCAATTTCATCTCAAATCACTCTTACCCTTGTCTATTATGCTCCACCTATACCTTTTTTGCTTCATCTATATGATCTCTCTATTTAGTTCCTTGAACATGTCAATATTTTCCCCACCCCAGGTCCTTTGTATATACCATTCCCTATCCTGGAACACTCTTTCCTTGGCTCTTTGCTTGCCTGGCTCCTCAACTTCCAAAATTCAGTTTATAATGTCACTTTCTCTGAGATTCTTTCCCTGGCTGCTTGGGATAAGTCAGTTCCTCTAAAGTTGTACCCAGTTTCTCTCCCCCAGCACTTATCACAGTTTGTAATCATATATTTGGTTTTCTTGTCTACTGTCAGTTTCCATCACTAA
Organism: Lepilemur ruficaudatus; assembly: GCA_963574885.1. NCBI lineage: Eukaryota > Metazoa > Chordata > Mammalia > Primates > Lepilemuridae > Lepilemur > Lepilemur ruficaudatus. Next base: position 28,000 of record CAUYRT010008793.1, on the reverse strand, counting down.
ATTGTAAGTTCCAAAACTGCAGGAACTATAGCTGTTTTAATTATCAATGTATACTTAGCTCATAGCAGTCACTCAATTAAAAACCTGGTGAATAAAGAAAACCTTGTCTCAGCAAACACATGTCCAAATATTTCTACTGAAGAGTTATTTCTACTCAATAAGGAGGGAACACTGAGTAAGAAAGAGGAAAGCAGTCTCTTAACTCACCTCTCTCAATGGGTCACGTAAGTAGCAATCAATAATTTTGTCATATTGGTGTTCTCGTTCATACATGAATTCACAAATTTGATAGCTAGAATGTAAAAGAAAAACTTCGATGTACCAAACAGGCAGGTGGTTAATTAGCTTATTTTTATGAGAAGTTTACTCAGACACACAGGTTGGTATTAAGAAAAATGAATATAGTAGATGTGATTTCTACTATTAAAGTTATGTTAAGTATCTAAAGGAGATGAGTATCTGTCATTTCTCTACCTACAGGTTTAAGGTACTGCTGAATATTATGTTTGTTTATAAGACATTTTAAAGCTGGGTACAAAAAAAATATTAAAGCAACATAAGAAATAGTTAATATGTTAGATATCAATTGATAATTCGTAACATTTTATATAAAGTTTCTTTGTTCAGAATTAAATCTCAAATAAAACATTCAATGAACTAGATAAATAGCAGTGTTACCATATCATATCTCATTTCCTATGTCAAATTCTGCATCGTTTCTAAAATACTTAAGATAATGGTCAAAAGACTATGAAATACTATGGAAATATTAAAGAAAAAATCTAAAATATTAAAACAGCATAAACTGTTATTCTACTTTCATATCAAAACAACTGTACAAACACTTCAAATTTACCCTGCTAATTTCTGCAAATTTAAGTAACTTCTGGAATTCAATAGAAAGGCAAAAACTTTTGCACTTACGTTTTTGTTGTTGTCATTATTTGTATAACCTTTCCTAATCTAAAAAGCAGGAATGCATCAATAAACCGGACTTCACGTTAGAGAAATGTAATTTAATAGTTTTGTAGAAAACTAATATATGGCTGCAAAACAACTTACAACTCAGCTTTTTCTGCCATACGGATGAGCCGACTCTCTTCAAATTGAACTATGCCTCCAGCCTGCAGCAATTCTAAAAGGACCTGAACATTTAAAATAAATGAATGAGAACACTTTGGAATTTACTAGCTCTTTAAGAGTGCATTCAGCCATGCAGACCATAATTTTTATTTTTTCTCTTTTGCTTTCTTACTTGATGATATTTTGGCTTGCTTTCACATATGCAAGGGGTAGACTGACATTATAATGTTGATCGTATTATAGTTATGTCTTAGAAAAAGATCAATGGCTCTGCTTTTTAAACATGGAAGGAATGCCACAGTGCTTGCAAATAAGCCCTTAGGACACTGAACTGACCCTCCACTAAGCTGAACATGTCTGCATATATCCTTTTAAGAAGTGAGTTTTTGTCTCACTTTTATGTCTTATGGTTCTTTAAAAATCTGGCATCCACAGGTAGTCTCTACGCTTACATGTTAAATTTTTAAAATTAACCATTGAGATTTTTCACAGCAGCACTTTTCAAAATAGGCAAAAGGTAGAAAATATCAAAATGTCCATCAATGGACGAAGGGATAAAAAAAATGTGGCATAAACATACAATGGAATATTATTTACCCTTAAAAACGAAGAAAATTCTGATACACACTACAACATGGATGAACCTTGAACACACTCTGCTAAGTGACATAAGCCAAACACAAATACTGTATAATTGCGTCAATATTTTCAGGAGATAGCTATCATAGTCAAACTCATAAAGACAGAAAGCACAATGGTGGTTGCCAGGGGACAGGGGAGGAGAGTGTAAGGAGTTATTGTTTAACGGGTGTGGTGATTCAGTTTGGGAAAATGAAAAATTTCTTGAGATGGATGGTAATGATGATTGCACAACAATGTGAATGCCACTGAATTGTACACTTAAAAATGGTTAAAATGGTAAATTTTATGTGATGTATATGTTACCACAATAAAATAAAACAAAAATATTGGGGTTCATACAATTAATTTTTTCCAAACTAAGTGGCTGAAATGAGGGGGTCCACATTACTATTTGTATTCAACGTAATTTAAGAGTAACCAAGGGATGAAAAATTACCTATGGGATACAATGTACACTACTCAGGTCATGGGTACACCAAAAGCTCAGACTCCACCACTATATAATATATACACATGACAGATTTCAACTTGTACCTCACAAATCTATGTTTTTAGAAAAATTTTTTAAAAAACCCAAAAAACAGAAACCAGAATTTTAGCAGCTGTTCTCTTTCCTAAGATAGTCTGCAGCAGTCACGGGGCAACAGCTTTGCAAAGAAAGAGGTCACTATTGTTATCCTGTGGTCTTTAGCTGAGTCTCGACTTCCCAGCTGTGCGTTATTATAAAAAAAATCAGCACAGCTCTCAAAGTACTTAATTTTTGTAGCTTACTTACCTGACCAAGTCTGGCTATCAATACTAAATGGGTTGACACTCTAAGTGCTCACAATTACAGCAGGTAAGCTTCTAAAGAATCCTACTCCTAGAAAGGACCCTCAAGAAAGTGGTATAAATAGAAAGAAGTGGTAATCAGTTATTATTTCACAATAACTAGTGGAGGAACAGATGAATTCTAGTCTCCAAAATGGTCATCCCTAATGCAGTGAGGTTTTAGGACACTCTCAAAAGTTAAGTGCGCCAATACTCAGGATGCTGCAGCTTTTCTGGTTCAGGACCATACCAGCTAGGAGAGGTTACCAGATCAATGACATTGAAGGAATGCAGGGTATAAACAAGTGCTAACTATGGCTATGCAATGCAGAAGGACGAAGTATTCTCTTTGATGTCACGGTGGAAGCAAGACAGGTCCAGTCTACCTAGGAATTTAGTTTGATACAAGCTCCTTACAATTGCATTTCCAACAACCATCCACTCTATTTTCTGGTTGCCACTAACTTTAGCTTAGTACTAGGGTCTGGCACAAGTCATTTCCTCCTTATATCTAGTGAGGTCTAGCACAGAGTTTTTTCCAGCTTACTCTGTCTTTTTTCTCATCCTTTAGCAAAAACAGTTCTAGTAGTTCATACCTGCTGTCGTTCAGAGTGTCGAGAGTCATCATCAGGACTACAGAGAAATTCAAGGACCTGGCCAAAGAAAAAGTATTTTTTATTTGACACCAGCACTCAAACCATAACACTATCATAATAAAAACAATAATTATCCTTTCAATATCACCAATTTGGCCGGGCACGGTGGCTCACGCCTATAATCCTAGCACTCTGGGAGGCCAAGGTGGGCGGATCGCTCAAGGTCAGGAGTTCAAAACCAGCCTGAATAAGAGTGAGACCCCATCTCTACTAAAAATAGAAAGAAATTAATTGGCCAACTAAAAATACATAGAAAAAAATTAGCTGGGCATGGTGGCACATGCCTGTAGTCCCAGCTACTGAGGAGGCTGAGGCAGAAGGATCGCTTGAGCCCAGGAGTTTGAGGTTGCTGTGAGCTAGGCTGATGCCACGGCACTCTAGCCCGGGCAACAGAATGAGATTCTGTCTCAAAAAAAAAAAAAAAAATCACCAATTTGTTCCCATTCAGCTATAACGAATACCACAGGTGTATAGTGCCTCCCCAACTGATTGGCCTAGTACATGAAATATCAGGCTCAGGTATGCAAACAATTTAATATGTATCTTATACACATATTTCTATACTTCTAGAAACATAACTAGAAGGCAGTGTTATCTATATACTTTATCTTTAAGTTCCCTGATGCCATGGACCAAACAAAGCATGGACTTAGGAGTCAGGCCACTTGAATTTGAATACTGACCTTATTAATATTTAACAATAACATTCATTACTAATAACAATGCAAGTATGACCTTAGATAAATTACTTAATCTCTCCAGGCTTTAGTTTCCTTATATGCAAAATGGGGATAACTGTCCCTATTTCAGAGCTGTTGGGAGGATTGAGTTCACATATACATATAAATAAACCTTTGGAACAATGCCTGCCACTATAAAGTGCTTTGTAAATGCTAGTCATTATTACTTTCTGCAGTCAAAAAATACTTTCTTTGCCACCTATAGATACGTAGGAGATATTTAACTTGGATTAGGAGGTATCTTCAAAGTCATTTGTAAGTAAATTCAGATTTTCCAAAAGTAATCTCTTCTTCAGTCATTGGTCATCACCATCTTACTACCAGCGAGATGGGGTACTTAAATTGGAAAATTCTTGAGCAAAGAATTCTAGGCAATTTAGATCAACACAATAATTGAGAGAACAGAATTCTCTATAAACCAATCTCTACAAAACCTTACTCCCATAATATCAGGTTACTAGGCAAAGTCATACTATTTGGAACACATCATTAAGACACAGACACCCCTATTTAGATCTGAAACCTGAACGAGCCTCTCCTTGATAAGATATTTATTCAATAGTCTGTCATATTAAGAAACAGTGTAATGTAGTGAACTTTGTACAGTAAACAGAAGAAATTTCTAGTTCTCATTGTTAAAGACACTTACCTGATCAAAAAGTGTTCTATTTACGAACAAGGTATTGTCAGGCTTTGCAAGCTGCCGAGCGAGGAATGTAAAGAGACACCCTACTTGCGAGGGAGTAAAATCTGAATTCTCCACCATAACCTGATGAGCAAACGAGACCGTTTATTCAATAGACCATCTGGCTTGATGCAAAAAAAACCATATACAATTAGAAGGGGGGGAAGTCTCATTACTGAAGACTCATGAAAAGATTCTTTTATAGACTGTGCAACAATTGAGTTCAATACCATTTAGAGAAGAAATACAACTACTTGCATACTCTAACAGGGAAACAATTTAGTGGTTTTTGGCACTTTTCTAGCACAATTTGGATGAGAACTGAATCATCAGAGATGTGGATGTAGGATTTCAAAGAAATATTAATCATGTTTCCTTCAGGAATTCTTAGAGAATCCTATTAAAATTAAATTTAAATAACCCTATAAAAATCTGTCCATCCACAAGGGAAGAAGAGAGCTGCTTTAGGGTTTAAAAGTAAGATAAGAGAGTGAAGGTATCCCAGAAAAGAAGTCAGCTATTGCACACATCAATAAAGTGAATGGCTTCTGCCGTGTCCACAAATAGTTCCTTGAACAGATGGTTTTGTATAATGGGCTTTTTACAATCATACACAGTTATCAAATCGCAGTCATTCCTGTGCTTTAACTCAGCTCTCATCTCCTGAGTACCCACTATGTGTGAGATGCTACGGTGCCTTTAAGGGAATTAGGAACTAGAAAGAAAGGAGAGACGGATAAACAAATCTTAAATAAAAGGTATAATGTGATCAGTGCTATTTATAAAGGCAGAAGTGATTATGGAAGCACAGTGGAGAAAATGTAGTTCAACTGGTTAGAGAGGGAATTTGAAAAGAAATGAGAAAAATAGCTTTTAAGCTGTTTTAAAGCCCATGCAGAACCTTTGACAGCAGAAATGTCAGCAGAGAGGGTAAACCTAGCAGAGAGAAGAGTGTGATCAAAAGCATGGACACAGGAAAATACGAGCTTGTTACAGGTAACTAGAATTTTTAATAGAATGCAGCAGCATGCAAAAGGAGGGAAAATTAGACTGAAAGAAAAGATTAGGCCTCAAATGTCAGCCTAAGGAGTCTGGAATTTATTCCACAGAAAACATGGGAGCTACTAAAGGTGTTAAACTTGGGGAGTTGATTATGATCTGTACTGTGCTTAGGGGAATTATCCTGTCAGCAGTGTATGGGGTAAAGTAAAGGAAGGAAGAAACAGAAGGCAGGGAGACCAAGATGCAAGTCACTGCAGGGGTCCAGGGGAGAGATGAAAGGTTTCTGAACTAGGGTAGAATAATGAAAATGGAAAAGACACTGCAGAGAGAGGGGAAACAGACAAGCCTTCCTACGGGTAGAAACACATGGTTAAAGGAGCAATCAAAAATGGCAGATTTTGAGCCTGACTGGAAGGTGGGATAATGATGCCATTAACAAAGAGAGAATGCAGAAGTCTGGGAGGAAAGATTACATATTGCTTTGGGCTTGCCAAATTCATGGGATAACTACAACAAATTCATGTATAATACCCTGGCACATCTAGTAAAAAGTCCCAAGTTCCCTCCTTCCATCTTCCATTCAAATATAAAGTATAAGATTTCTCCCATTATAAAATATTTCCTAGCTTTTGACCTACCTCTTCTTACTTTGCTAGCAGTATATACCCTTTCTTTTACCCTTCCTGCTTTGAGTCCAGTAATCTACTTGCATCATCATTACTGGAGTATGTGGATATCTCGAGTTACAAAAAACTCTCTCATAGACACACACACACAAATTCCAATATATAATATTCAAAGAGGTTTCTTAGCTTTAAAGCATTCAGTCATCACTCCTTTTTAGTCTGCAGGTCCTTCTAGGTCTCAACTCTTGGGTTTCAGCTGGTGCTCCTCTGTCTTTAGCCCTTCTTTTTGCTCTATAAGTATAAACTCCTTAAATTGTCTCATCCCATACACATCTTTTGAGAAGATAGCTCTAATCCACAACCAATTCCTTCGCCACCTCGGTGACTATCTAACTGGTTATCATCCTACAAAGTCTCTATTTCCTCTCTTTGACCTATTTCAGAGATCATACCTTCAAAATTTTCTGGGCAATCTTGTAATAAGTCACAAACTCACAGCTTTTCCCTGTCTACAGCCATTTTGCACACATAATAATGCTCATTTTCCTGTTCTCTGGTTACTGCCTATACTCCTACTCTCACTGGATCCTCAGAAGTACATTTTAACAAATTAGTACACTTCTAGAACCAGAAATGAGAAAAATAATCTCAAAAGTTCATTCTTCATTGACCCAACGTAAATATTTTGAAAACCATATACAAGAGTGGCAATTCACCAACAGTAATAGTTAAGTAATCTATGGAGTTTTATTCTCTGCATTTGTATCATACTTCAAACTTAGTATAGTTTTAAATTCAAACTCCAATCTAACCAACTTACAAAACTTTCTTAAAGACCTACTAGATTCCAGGCACTGTGCTAGATATGTTCTAGGCAAACTAAAACAATAACCTAAGAAAAAAAAAAGAAAAGGTCATAATAATCCTCATGGTCTCTATCTTCAGGAAGCTCAAGTTCAGATTGGAAAATAAGTACACAATTAAGACACAGTGTGCAAAGTGTGGCATAAAGTGTTGCGTAAACAGAGAGAAGGAGCAACTAATCAACCTAGAAGTGTCAGAAAGGATTCAAAGAGAGTTTCTCAAGGATGATATTTGAGTTAAGTCTTGGAAAATGGTTAGGAATTTGCCAGTCAGTGAAACGGAAGGAAAAGGCACGACAAGCTGAAAGAAAACCCCCGCAAAGAACATAAACCATGAAGACGACACAAAAAGTTTAGTGAATTCCAATCATTTGATATGGTCAGGGAGTACATCATAGAGGGCGTGTGTGGGGGTGAGGAGGTGGGTGGGAGAAGGGAGCAGTTATACAGAAGTAGTCAGGGACCAGCAAATATAGAAGAATCTTTGGAGTCATGTTAAACAGCTTAGATGGGTATGGCAGAAACTACTGCTTATGCTCTGACATCTATTCTTCCCTCCTAACCTAGAAACAGAACTCATGTTTAGCTAAGCACATGGTTACCAAGAATATAGACTACGTTCCGGTCACTCTTAGCAGCTAAGGGGCTACATATCTAAGTTCGTGGCAATATGATGTAGGCAGGATTGTAGTACACAACTTTTAAGAAGTTTCCTTAAAGAAAGGGAGGATTTCTTCTATATCTCTTTCTACATTCAGGCTGGCTAGAAGGCAGAGATAATGGTTGTAGCCTGTGTGTGGCCATCTTGGAACAAAAGACAGAAATCACATACTAAGTGTAATATAATACTAAGGCAGAAGGAATCTGCACCCTTGATAAGGTTGTGAAGCCACTCTACTAGATCAGGTTGCCTACTTCCAGACTTCTATGAGAAAAATAAATTCCCATCACACAAAAAAAACTACTATAATTTTGAGTTTTCTCTCACTCACAGCAGAACTTAATTCCAACTGACCAATAGGGAACCACAGAAAAATATTAGGTAGAGGAGAGGCAAGATCACAAATTAAAGGATTAGGTTAGGAACAAGAAGACCACTAAGGAAAGTATTTTGGAAATCTAGGTGAAAATTCTCCATACTAGCCACTGGATCAAACTGGCATTATCTGAGAGCTTGGCAATCCTATTCTCGTATTCATCACTGTCTATCTCACTCGGTTAATAGATAGCTCAAATGAGATAATGTACATAAACATGCTTTGGAAACTATAAGTGTAATACATTAATGTTATGCACAACTAGAAAACATTTTAATTCTGGTCTCTTGTCCAAAATAATCTAAAAGTCACTAAAAGGAAGAAACCTCCATTTTATAGCCAAATGGACAGAATGAAAACTTTAAGTTTTCAACTACAAGATGAAACTGGCCTGCCTGAAGTCATGTAGATGAAAAGGAAAAGAACCTGTTTCCACATTCATTCATTAGCAACAGCATGAATCTCAAAATAGCTTTTTACTGAATCTAATTATATTTAGACTGAGATGATCTTCTCTTCATGCCTTAAACCATTCTCAAGTGCCACCCACCATCTCAGTGCCACGGTAAAGTATGGCACTACCTTAGCAATAAAGTCATGTTGGTATGAGACAAAAGAAGATTCTTCACATTAATTATTTTCTCAAAGCACTGTGAAGTTAGTCTCTATTATTACACATAATCATATTAACATAGCAATTATCACAATATGCATTTCTCAAGAGCAGTACCCTGTATCCTGGTATCCAGTCTGAAGCCAACATATACTAATTTTTTTTTAATTCAGCTCTTGAGGACAAAGACACCATAATAAAATGTTAAGATATGACTGCAACATAACACTTCACTATATAAGATTATTTTGTAACCTGTTATAAAACAATTCAGTTATCTTAATATAAATTTCAATATAAAGACATGTATTCTTTGAATACTTACTTTCAACAAAATATCCACAATTCGCTGTTGATATTCCACAGCTTGCTTGTCATTTTTAAAATCTTCAAAAGTCTAGAAGGGAGAAAGAAATTTTATTTTATTTTTTTTAACCATAACCAAAGCTTATAAAGAAATTTTAAAAGGTAATTAACATTTGCACATTTTAAAAAGAAACAAGTTATTGAATTCTTGTTAATAAAATCCAAATAAATTCCCAAATAAGTTAACTATTCCTCATTAGGTTTCTTTTTTTTTGTTTAGATACAGGATCCTGCTCTGTCAGCCAGGCTGGAGTACAGAGGCGAAAGTATAGCTTACTGTTAAACTCCTAAGCTTAAGTGATCCTCCCACCTCAGCCTCCGGAATAGCCAGGACTACAGATGTGTGACCCATGCCTGGCAATTTTTAACTTTTTTATAGAGACGGGGTCTTGCTATGTTGCCCAGGCTGATCTCAAACTCCTGAGCTCGAGTGATCCTCACACCTCAGACTCCCAAAGTTCTGGGATTACAGGTGTGAGCTACTGTACCCAGTTGAAGTTTTGTCCTATACACCTTTAATGATAAGTTATTTTTAGTGAATCAAGTACAAAGCTATAGCATTTAATATTGCATGGTATTCCAAGACTTTAACAAATCAATAAGTATCAAAATTTGAGAAGGAAAGGCAGGCAATATCCAGAGGCAAAGAAAAAGAGAACACTAGTGGCAAAGGGAAATTTGGGAGGAAAGGTTTGAGAAAAGAAGGATGAAATACCACATACTAAGCCATCTTCGGTCTATATCATTTGGAAATAACTAAGACACAGTTCATTAACTGCCATGAAAAATAATTTTTACAATTTCCATGACAATTAAGAAAAAAATGATGTACAAAGATAGGGATCTTAAAAAATTATTATGGTAAAACTGTTGAGATGTTAAAATTCTTAAGCCTACTTACAAGGAATATTAATAGATATCCTATTCTCAAAACACTGTCAAGTACAGTACTTTTTATTTTATGTCCCTGAACAAGTAGAGCCAAATATATTTTGAATATAACATGCATCAAAATAAATGACAATACCAGATTTTGTTTGGCAGTATATGATAACAGGATGTCACAAAAATATAATACCTATCACATATAGGATACATATATGAAGAAAATGAAATTATATCCACTATCAAAAAATTGAAATGAAAATATTTACTGACTGATAGAAGATACGAAGATCTTTCCTATGTTTTCACTTAGCACATTTGGTTCTGAGAAATGTTTAAATCCACATAGCAATAATTGATTGCTATTTTCTTGAAAGAAGAAAATGGACTACATATTGTCCAAAAAGATTAAAAATAAAAAGGAATTTCACAACCATGAACTTTCAAGACTACATCATAGTTCTGTTCAAACCGCAGTAATTGCTATTCTTTAAATGGGCCCTAAGTTTTCCCCAATTTCTCCAAAGCAGCTTTGTTCATGCTGTTCTCTTATTAGCATGCCCTTCCCTTCCTTCTCCTGTCTGGCTTAACAAATGACTGTTGTATTGTCTTTTTTGTATAATCTTTGTATAATCTTTTATGGTGAAAAGTAAAATATTTTTAACTTTTTTTTCAACTAGTCTGTTTTGCTGCCAGTTAGTTCAGAAATGATGAAGACAGTTACCAAGGAGATTGTAGGAACTCTTAATCTGGAAGGTGCAAACAGAAGGTATTTTGATGTTTATGTGGGTTTAATATGACCCTGCCTGAAGATGGGAAGATGGACTAGCAAGTCTCACATTTCTATCTTCTGGTTTATGAGCGCGCATGCACACACATGCGCACACACACACACACCCATTCCTATCTGGTAAACTGAGATGTCATTCTGCAGGCACAAATAGAAGGTACTATCTGCTAATACAAGTGCTATTCAACTAAAATGCAAAACCATGGAGAATTAACATATGTATTTAAAAACTACTGTAGTGACAGCAAGTCAAAAACAATTTCCTTAACCATCTTCCTTTTGACAGCATGAAGTCACTTCTTTGAAGCACATATTAAAAGTAAACATAAAATTAAGTGGTGACATACTACAGTGTCGATATTACAATACAGTTAATGACATATTCTGACAGTAGTTAACAACCGCCACCAAAATGGCACATCATTGTTAGAACATTATCATTTCATGAAGATGCTTTTAATTGTGAATGCTTGTTAGAGGAATAATATGCAAGGATGCCCTAATAGAGAATTACGGTTTGTGAAGTACAAAGATAGACCTAAAACTCAAGTTCAAAGTCATGTGTGAATTTGGGTATAAAAACTTCTTTCTGTAGTATCTTAAAAATTATGAGGTTTCTGTATGATAATTATAGCAAGGTATATCCTAATCCAGGGGTCAAAAAACATTCTCTGTAAAGGGCCAGATAGTGAATATTTCAGGCTTTGTGGGCTACATGTGATCTCTATCACATATTCTTCCTTTTCAGGAGGCTGATTTTCCTCCTAAAATATCATTCAAATCCTTTCACATCTTGGTATCCCTACTGCTACTGCCCTAATTCAAGCCACCATCTACCTAGATTACTACAACAATTTACTAACAGATGTGCTTGCCTCCAGTCTTAACTCCTTGCACTCCATTTGTGTCCCCCAAGATTCACGCTGAAAATCTAATCACCAAAGGGATGGTATTAAGTGAGGCCTTCGGGAGGTGATTAGATCATGAGGGCAGAGCCCTCATGAATAAGATCAGTGCCTTTATAAAAGAGGCCCCAGGGAGATCCTTTGCCCATTCCTGTCACATGAGGACACAGTGAGAAAGTGCTATTCTGTGAACCAGGAAGTGGGCCCTCAGCAGATAAGACTCTGCCAGTGCTTTGATCTTGGACTTCCCAGTCTCCAGAACTGTGAGAAATAAATTTCTGTTGTTTATGAGCCATGGAGTCTATAGAATTTTGTTATAGCAGCCCAAACCAACCAAGACACAAGAGTCAGAGGAACAGATCATGATATTTCTCTTCTTAAAACGTTTCAATGGCTATCTACTGATATAGCATAAAATCCAAATTTCTTACTACAGATTGTAGGAGTCTGTGTTTGCCTACCATTCCGTATTTGTTTCTCTTTGCACTTTTCCTTGCACTTAAAGATGCAGCCATACTGGTTTTTTTTCCAATTACTTGAATACACATTTCTCTGTCTCATTTCCAGGCCTTTTTACATATTCTGCCCTTCTGCCTACAATATTTTTCCCTACCCTTCACCTAACTAACTTCTATTCATTCCTTGAGACTCAGAATGGAGTCATTTCATTCAAGAAACCTTCCTTAAGCCCCCATTAGGTGCCCCTCATAAGTGTTCCTATACCATCCTGCACTTCCCCTAAGGCATGTGCTGCACTGTGCTATAATTACTTACCTACAAGTCTGAATCCTCTTCCTCCACAAGGGCAGGGTTTCTATCCTGTCAGCCCCCAATTAGGATGGTACATGGGATAGACTGTACACTCACATATTTGTCAAGCAAATGAAAGAGAGACTGTTTTGCAGCCTTACTATAAATCCCAATATCATAATTCAGATATCAGCATAACTCCAAATATGGTTTAGTGCTACCAATGCCCTCAAAAAAGTGAAAATTAGGTAAAATTCTTTGTTTTCTCCACCACTCTTTCCAAATTCCTGCCCCCTCATGTCCTGTTTTTTATTTTTTTCCTACTTACCAGCCACCAAGTATTCTTATGTTCTCCTCTAGACATCTAAGGTATCCTAAAACAACTGGATCTAATTTCCAGTTCTAAGTTTCTTTTCCCTTCATCCTATGAAGTTAAAGTTACTACCTGTGAGGTCAGATTTTCAAATTAAACTAATTCAAACTATAATAATCTTCTCACAAGTACTTATCTTTTAAAAATGATTTAAAAGTTTATGACTCCACTTTTATAAAAGTAGTAAATGCTCATTCATTAGGGAAATTTGCTCCATCTCAGAGTTAATCACTATTAATATTTAGGTGTATTTCCATCCTGTCTTTTCTCTCCAAATACTATATGTATATGTCTGTGTCATACATATTTGTGAGCCTGCTGCTTTTACTAAACACTATAATATAAGCATTTTCCATATCATCAAAAGCTTTTAAAAGCCATCTAAAATACTATTTTTTTTCCACTGGGAAGATACATCATTTTTTTTTTTGAAATGGAGTCTTGCTCTGTCACCTGGGTTAGAGTGCCATGGTGTCAGCCTAGCTCACAGCAACCTCAAATTCCTGGGCTCAAGCGATTCCGCTGCCTCAGCCTCCCAAGTAGCTGGGATTACAGGCATGCGCCACCATGCCCAGCTAATTTGTCCATTTTTAGTAGAGACGGGGTCTCGCTTTACTTGGGTTCAGGCTGGTCTAACTCCTGACCTCAAGCAATCCTCCCACCTTGGCCTCCCAGAGTGCCAGGATTACAGGTGTGAGCCACCATGCCTGGCCAATACATCATGTTTTCTATAACTATTCCCCTAGAGGCATCTTCACAGATAACCTGGTCACCCAAATTCATCTCTAATTAAACATACGTAAGAGTGTTTTTTCAGCAAAAAGCTTCCATGCTCCATTTCAACTCCAGTTATTTCCACTATCATAACTAACACATCTCCTTCAGGGCCTTCTTCCATATTTAGTATGCCAGGTAATATAATTTACAAAATCAGAGTTGTATCCTGCTTGTTTTAACTTTTTGAAGGGGGGAATGCTGGAGGAAGGAAGGGAGATAAAGAATTGGAGAGAAAATATGGGTAGCACAACAAAATCAAACATCTAAAACCCTGACTTACTGCTAAGGAATAACAATTGTACCTGCACAGGAATTATTATTTCCTCATAAAAAAAAAATTATTGCCCTGGCTCCTTTGAAAACACCTTAAAATCAGACTATCTCTTACCAGTGCCAATACGTTCAGAAATTCTCTTGTGTCAAAATGTAGTAAAGTCCGCACATAAGGATAGATTTCTTCCTCAGGGGAAGCTTCTGCTGAATGCAGGCGAATTAGAAATTCAAAAACCTGCAAGTTGAAAAAAAAAGTTGATTATTTTCTCATTTTACAAAGTATCTTGCTGAAGCAATGATTCCCATTTGGATAAAATAAAGGCAGGCTGAATTCTGTTTAAATTACCACTATGTTATAAGTTCTCTCCCAAATCCTCTCTCAGCTAAAAGTATTGACTTTAGCGATAGTATATATGTGCTCTCCTATAATAGGTGATAGCATCTGACCCAGGGAAAATCCTCAACAGTAATTTGTCTTCAGTACATTTTAACAAGAGATACAGACTGTAAAATGCTATGAAAATAGCACCAACCTGATTTTTAACCAAAGGAACAAGATCTTCAGGGATGTCACCAAGGGGATAAGCACGGCCTGCTAGACAACAGCTAGAAGAAAGAATGAGAACAGATTTGGTGACAAGTGAGGAACACGTTGTTTTTCAAACTTGAGAAATTAGTTTGATTTTTAAGTACACTCAGCTTTCGTCAGTTAGGTCAAGTTCCAAATCAGATCAAGATGACACCCTGTTCAGAAAATGTGGGCAAGAGAAATGGAGGTGAAGTACTAACACACCCTGTGCTTGAGTAGGAGCTTCCGTTTCTTTATGTTTCCTTAAAGGGGCAAGAAGGACAGACTAAAGGTCTCATACCTAGCATCTGGAAAGGAACTAATGGCAACATGGAACTACGATTTACCTGTTAAAAGCCTGATGTTCTCAGTTACATTTTTATTTTATTTTATATATACATACATATATATATATACACACACACACACACACACACACACACACATACATAGAGAGTGAGAGAGAGAGAGTCTCAGTCTGTTGCCCTGGGCTAGAGTACAGTGGCATCATCATACCTTACTGCAACCTCAAACTGCAAGGCTCAAGCAATCCTCCTGCCTCAGCCTCCCTAATAGCTGGGACTACAGGCACATGCCACCACTAATTTTTGTTTTTCAGTTACTTTTAAACCAGTGGCTCTAAGGATGATGATTATAGATGGGGAAAGAGCCAGGCTCATAAATGTCTGGAAAATGCCTGCAATAGGATAAGCCTTCGTGGAAAGGAGAGTTAGATATGAAGAGAAATTCACTCTACAGCTTTACTTCCAAATCAGACCTTCTTTAGGGCTAATGATTTAACTTTGGGGGCTGAATTTTACAAATGTCTTCTAAACATTTAGTTGTTTAACATGTCCATCTCTTCAGAATATGTCTTCTTTTTTTCTATTTCTTTTTGAGGGGTGGGGGTAAATTTTAAGTCTTTTTGAACTAGTTATCAATTTTCAGTGTTAGATTAGAGACAACTGGATACTAACATATTCTAGAGTTTAGAGTAAAGAAGATAAAGCACTAAGTAAATGCTGTATATGTTCCTCTACACTAAATAATCAATGTAGCAAGTGTGTAACAGGTCTCAGAATTAATTTTGATGCTGGATAGAAGTTAAAATGATGCTCTTGTAGGTTCTGCCATCTTCCTACCTTCCTGCCAACCAATCATCTATCCAAAAGTTCTATCAGGACTTAATTCTGAGCCTGTATACTCCATCAGCATGAACTCTGCTCCGGGAGTCAGAAGATAAACATGTCAGTTTTACCTCAATCACTAATTTTTTCATGATTTAAAGAAATCTCTTGCCCTTACATATAAAATAGACACTACACACAACACAAATCCCACAGAATTGTCAGCAGTAAAAGTATTAATAAAATACTCTACATCAGGGCTTCTCAACCCCAGTCCTATTGATATTTTAGGCCAGATAATTCTCTGTTGTGGGGACTAATCTGTACATTGTAGGGTACTTAGCATCATCCTTCACCTCTACCCACAAGATAACAGTAGCATCCCTACTCTATCCCCAGTTATAACAACCAAAAATGTCTCTGGACATTGTCAAACATCTCCAAAGGGCAGGGGACAAACAAAAATCACCCATGGTTGAGAACCACTGCTCTACATAAAAGAACTTTGAAAAATGAAAAGCACTATACAGATAATAGTATCTCTAAAAATATGGTGGAAAAATATAGAGAGAACATATACACAAATAAATAAAAAAATTTTACCTAATATACACAAGAAGCTTGTTTCCCATAACAACTTGTTCATCTAAAATAGAAAGAAAAGTATCTTTAGCAATTCTCTCTCAAAATCTTTTCAGAAATATTTATGTGGAAACAAAAACTAAAACTTGTCATTTAAGGTAAATATATTCCTAAATAACAGAAAATTGAGATAAGACCACTTAAACTATTACTTTTTGAATTTCCATTAGAATCTTTTCACAGACACAAAATCAATATGAGTCATTCAAGGATACATGTAGAAGGAATAGATCTGAAGGCGGAGCACTATCAATTGTTGGCCTAACCACTAGCTGGGGACCAAGGGAAGATGTAGAGCAGGCAACGAATCGATGAATTGTAGACCATGACCAATTAATTAATATGAAGCCATAACTATATAATGTCTTCTCATTTGTAACATGGATCTTCACCACCCACAGTGTCTAGGGCTAAAAAGGCCACTGTTCCCAAATGTCTAAAGTAATGATCTTTAAGGCCCTTTCTATTCTAAGTTACGTAAAAAACATAAGATTCCTTCATCTGGTGATATAATACTATTTCTTTGACTAAAAGAAATAAAAAAGATAACTTGACCAAGTTTTAAGCCAAGGGGGTTAAGGGTAACACAGAACGGAGTAGGAGCATCGAAAAGGGTAAAGTAATCAGGAATGCTAAAAATAATGATAATGATTAGTGGCTGTCCCCCTAATTGCTATAATTGCCACTCTGGAGCCACGCAGCTGGTGGTCATAAAGATTCTTAATTTTTTCCCTATAATAGCTGGTATCCATAAAGATGCTTAGCTTTCTCTAATGCAGATTACAGGAATCTGAGCTTGGTAATAATGAAGAGCTGAAGTTTCCATTTTTGGTATATGAATACTGGACATAATGCAGGCAAGTATACATCTTTTATTTTATTAGCAATATTAATACTTCATACTCTGAATCTGTGATGTTGTTAGTGCAAATAAACTTAAATTGCTTAACATTGTATGAATAATCAAAATTGTAAGAATTATTAACATTTTGCTTCAATTCCAAATGTTATTTGATCCAACTCAACCTAGTGAAGACACCCTTAAGGTCACAAATGACTGACAGTCATCTAGAGGATCAACTGAAACCACTGACCTCTATGCTGCAACCACATATTCAAATGTTTTCCAACAAAAAGCAGACACGACAAGTCATTAAAAGGTTAGTTAACTTTAAAATTAACAAATAGTTTTCATTTTTTGAAATTACTAAGTACATAGTAGTTAGATTTTTACAAAATAATGTACATTTCTGAGTATACCTAATTGAAGTTTCTTGAATGCTGCCTTATCTGATTATACTGAATTAATGCAGCCTTCCAACATGAAAAGGTTCCCCACCCCTGGTCCAGGCCCAAACCTGAAACCTCCCTTCAATAATGGGGTACAAGGCGAGAACTATGGTAAAGGCCTAACTAAAAATAATGATAACGATCAGTGGCTGTCCCCGTTTGCTTCACTATAATTGCCACTCTGGAGCCATGCAGCTGGTAGTCATAAAGATTCTTAATTTTCTCCCTATAATAGCTGGTATCTATAAAGATTCTTAGCTTTCTCTATAGGTAATATCATCTTTTTGAAATCTAGGAGTAGTTTTTGAGGTATCTTCCAGGTTTTGCATTCCAGTGAAATTCCAGTGAATCACCCAGCCCAGCAGCCCATGCATACCAAGGAACTGACTCACCTGGTCTTGTGACCCCCACCCAAGAACCTGGTCAGCAAAGACGGCAACTTCTACAACCCTATGGTTCTGCCCCAAACCCAGCCAATTAGAAAATTCAATTGCCTCTAAACTGTCTTTAAAAACCCTGTCTCCCAAATTCTCGGGGAGGAGGATTTGAGAAATTTCTCCTGCTGACTCAGCATATTGGCTTCTCCTTGGGCAGAGGGCAAATGAACCTGGTTGGGCAGCATCAAACCCCCTTGCAGTTTTGATAACAATCCAATATATGAAAAACCAAGACAATAGAAGATATGTCTTTTTAAGAGAAAAGGAACTCAATTAAGTCCAACCCTAAAATGAACAAAATGATATAATAAACATTTTAAAATAATTATCCTCAATGAAGTAAAACAAAATATATTTCAATGCCTTAAAAGTTCAACAGGTAAATGAAGAGTTGCGGCAGAAAAACAGAAACAAAAAGAACTAAATGGAAATTGCAGACTGACAAGTTTAATTATTGAAAACAAAAATTCGCTAAGTGGATTTAACAGCTGAATTGACATAAAAGAGCAAAGAGCAAAGAGCAAATGAACCTGAAGGTAGAGAAACAGAAATCATCCAAGGTGAGGAATAGAGAGAAAAAAAAGACCAAAACAAACAAAAACAAAACCTAGAAGGACAGACCTCTGAAAGAGTAGAGTAAGGACCTCCAAAAATCTGCTCCTCCATAAAAACAATGAAAACACTGGTGAAAACTGTCAAAATCAACTTTTTCAGAAATCTTGAAATTAACTAAAAATTTGCCATAACCTGAGGAATGTTTATTCAAGAAAACTGCCTGAATCTTGGCAAGAATGGTAAGCTTGAGACAGTTTTAACTTTACCTAGTGCCATACCCTTTTCCCAGCTTCATTATAGCTGTGAAAACCAATACTGCCTCACAATTTTGACAGCTGTGAAAACCAACAACTTAGCAGCCACCCAAGGGGCAAGGGGCAGGATGGGCTTGGAGCTCGACAAAAGCCCCATTCTCAGAGAATTGTCACTATTGACCTATTTGGCAACTTCCTTAAAAGCTCCATTCTCAGAGCTTACCTTTCTTTGTCCTGACTCAGCACTATCCCCAGGGCATTTGTGAAACAATCAGTGCTACTGTTTAATATTCCAGCTGCCAGAGACAGTGTTAGAAGTTGGGGACTTATAAGAGGCTCACCAAAAACTTAAAAGGAAAAAGTGGAGAATGGGAGATAGGCAGGGGGTTTTGAAAAGTTTGTGAACTAAAATAAAATTTTAACTGCCCCTCCCTGAGCCAACTGAATGGACTTGGCCAAGGGGACATCCCCACAACCACGGGTAAGGGGAAAAAAAAAAATCTTAAAGCTGAGTTGCTGGCCATGAGGAGAAGGGAAGTGAGACATGCCTAGTTATGCCTTGTCCATTCTGGAGTTATTCTTTGTAACAATAAGATACAAAATCATTGGCCTGGCGCGGTGGCTCACGCCTGTGATCCTAGCACTCTGGGAGGCCGAGGCGGGCGGATCACTCAAGGTCATGAGTTCGAAACCAGCCTGAGCAAGAGCGAGACCTCGTCTCTACTATAAATAGAAAGAAATTAATTGGACAACTAAAAATATATAGAAAAAAAAATCATTAAAAGGCCTAAGACCATGGAAGACAAAGGTTAAACCACATCTGCAGGTCATCAATTTACTTAACAGATGACTTGAGTCTCAGTCTATGTCCAGTATATGTCCAGTGGCTTGTCTCTGATTAACAGACTTCCTTATCTTAAAACATTCCAAGCCTTTAGACAAAGCTTCATTTCTTTAACCAATTACAAATCAAAGAATCTTTAAACCCACCTATAACCTGTAATCCCCCAATTTGAGGTGTCCTACCTTTCTGGGTCAGATTAATGTACACCTTCCATGCATTGATTTATGACTTTGTGTGTAATTCCTGTCTCCCTGAAATGTATAAAACCAAACTGTAATCTAATCACAGCAAGACCACTTGCTCATGGCTTCTTGGGCATGGCTCTCTAGGCCATGGTCACACACATTTGGCTCAGAACAAACCCCTATAAATTATTTTACAGAGTTTGGGTTCTTTTTGATTGACAAGCTCCAACATATTCCTAGAATTCTAAAAGGATATGTGAGGGGCTTTGCACATACCCAAGGAAGAACTGAAAGGCCCTAATCTACAACCCATGGCTAACTTTGAGGCTCTGTGCACACAGGAAGGGAAAGCAATGGCAAAATGTAAACTGCCTACCAGAGAACTGAAAATTCTCAAGTAAAATGAATCAAGAACTGACAGAATTGAAGTGAGAAATAGACAATTCAACCATAATATCTGGAGACTTCAATATCCCACTTTCAATAACAACTATATGATGAACAGATTTAAATCATAAAAATCAGTAATGAAAGAGAAGACATCACTACTGACCTCATAGAAATGAGAGGAATTAAAAAGGAATACTATAAACAACTAAATGCCAACAAATTAGATAAAGTAAATGAAATGGTCAAAATCCTAGAAATTTGCAAACCACCAAAACTACTGAAACAAACTGACTCAAGAGAAATAAGATAATCTGATTAGACTCTAACAAGCAAAGGTATTGAATTAATGCTATGGTCAGAATATGTCTCCTAAAATTCATGTGTTGGAAACTCAATCCCCAATGAAACAGTGTTGGGAGGTGTTTAGGTCATGAGGGCTCTGCCCTCATGTATGGATAAATGGTGTTATAAAAAGGGCTTGCACAAATGGGTTCACTCAAGAGAGGACACAACTTTTGTCTCTGCTTGCCTTCTGCCTTCTGCCTTTTGCCATGTAAGGACGCAGTAAGGCCTTCAGCAGACACCAGATGCCAGTGCCTTAATTTTCGACTTCTCAGCCCTCAAAAATAAGTTTCTGTTCTTTATGTATTACTCAGTCTCAGGTATTCTGTCATAGCAGCACAAAACACACTAAAACAACTAATAATTTTAAAACTTCCAACAAAGAAAAGCCCAGGGCCACGTGGCTTCCTTAAAGAATTCCGCCAAACATTTAAAAAATTAACACTAATCCTTCACAAACTGTTCCAAACAATAAAAGAGAGAACATTACCCAACTCATTCTATGAAGCAAAAACATACCAAGTCAGTAAGTATACTCTGATATCGACTAGTATTCTTTTTGTTCCAAGATATCAAAAGAAAACAAAACTGCAGAACAGTATCTTTTATGAATATAGACACACAAATCTTTGAAAAATACTAGCAAACTGAATCCAGCAACATACAAAAATGATTTTATACCAAGTAGGATTTCTTTTAAGAATGCAAAGTTGGCTTAACATATAGAAATCAAATAGATCATATTAATAAAACAAAGGACAAAAACCATAAGAGCATTTTAATAGACACAGAAAAAGCATCTGATAAAATCCAATACTCTTTCATGTTAAAAACACTCAAGAAACTAGGAGAAGAAAGAAACTTCCAGAAATGGGTAAGACCATCTACATCAAATGTAATGGTGAAATACTGAATGCTTTCCCCCTAAGATTAGGAAAAAGACAGATGTCCATTCTTCCCATGTCTGTTTAACACCGTATTAGGGGTTCTAGCCAGGCCAATTAGGGAAGAAAAAGAATTAAAGGGATTGAAATTAGGAAGGAAGAATTAAAATTATCTCTATTTGCAGGTGGCATGAGCTGAACTTTCCTGAGAAAATTCTAAGGAATCAACTAAAAAAATTTGCACAAAAAAATGAAATCAGCGAGGATGTAGGATAGAAGATGAATATACAAAAACCAATTCTATTTCTACTAGCAATGAACACTCTGAAAACAAAATTAAGGAAACAATTCCATTTATTATAGCATCAAAATGAATAAAAACACTTAGGAACAGATTGAACCAAAGAAGTATATGACTTATACAATGAAAATGTAAAACATAGAGCTCCAGTGGCGCAATCGGTTAGCACGTGGTACTTATATGAAAATGTGAAACATTGTTGAAAGAAATTAAAGAAGATCTAAATAAATGGAAAGCTATCCTGAGTTCCTGGATTAAAACACAATACTCCCCAAAGTGATCTACAAATTTAAAGCAATCCTTACAAAAATCCCCACCGCCTTTTCTGCAAAATTGAGAAAGCAAACTGATTTTAAGATCAAAATAAATGTAGAAACAGATCATATTCATAGATTAGGAAACTTTATAGTATTCAGACAGTAATTCTCTTCCCAAATTAATCTATAGAATCAACATAATCCCAAACGAAATTCCAATAAGCTTTTTTAATGAAACCAATTAGCTGATTTTTAAGTTTATGTGGAAAGGCAAACCTGAACTAGATAAACTAATTTTCATAAAGAAAAACAAAGTTGGAGGACTTAAGTTACCTGATTTCGAGACTTTACCATAAAGTTACAATAATCAACACTGTATTATTGGCATAAGTATAGACATCTAGATCAATGTAACAGAATAGAGAGCACAGAAATAAGACCCATCTTTATGTGGTCAACTGACCTTTGACAAAGGTGTCAAAGTAGTTCAATGGAAACAATCAATACAATCTTATTAATAAGCAGTACAGGAATAACTGAAAGCTGTATGGAAAAAAAATTCTTGAACTTTATCTTTTATCATATACAAAAATTAACTCAACATGAACTATAGACCTAAATACAATGTTAAAACTATTAAATTTCTACAAGAAAATACGGGAGAAAATCTTTATGACATTGAACTGGACAAAGATTTCCTAAACAGAACACCAAAAGTCTACACTACAAAAAAAAAAAAAGACAGAAAAAAATAAGATGGACTTCATGAAGATCAAAAACTTTTGCTCTTTGAAAAACATGGTTAAGAAAACAAAAAAGCAAGCTATGGACTGCAAGAAAATTTTTGCAAATGTGTATTGAAAAAAGGGCTTGCATCCAGACTACATTAAAAGCTCTGGTGGAGAGTTCGCTCATTCACAACTCCTACAATTCAGTAACATGAAGACAACCCCCAGTCCCTCCCCACCAATTAAAAAAAAAGGGCCAACCATTTAAATAGCCAATTCACAAAAGAAGATATGTGACTGGCCAATAAGCACATGAAAAGAGGATTAATATCACTAGTTATAAGTTAAATAAGAATTAAAATCTCAATGTAACACCATTATGCACTCATTAGAGTGGCTAAAGTTTAAGATTTTAAAAGACTGACAGTATCAAGGGCTTGCAAGGATGTGAAACAACTGGAACTCTCATACAATGATGAGAAGCAAAATGATACAACCAAGTGGCAAAACCATATAGCAGTAACTTAGAAAGTAAAACACACATTTACCATATAATCCAACCACTCCAATCCTGGGGATGTGCCCAAGACAAATGAACACATATGCCCAAACAGAAACATTCATAGCTAGGGGCCAGGAATGGGGGTTAAGGGCAACATGAGGAATATTTGTGGCCATGAAACTGTTCTGTATCTTATCACTATGAATATCCACTTGTGATATTGTACTTTAGTTCTGCAACACGTTATCATTGGGGAAACTGGGTAAAGAGCATATGGGTCTCTATGCGTCATTTCTCACGTTAATCTACAGTTAGTTCAAAATGTTTAATTGAAAAAAACTTGTTCCCAAATGTTAGAACAGTACTATTCACAGTAGTCCCAAACTGAAAGCAACTCAAATGTCCATCAACTGGTGAATGAATAAACAAATTATGGTATATTCAATCCATGGAATACCATTTGGCAGTAAAAGGGAACAAAATATTAATACATATATAATGACATAGATGAATGTCAAAAAATAAAAGAAAGAAACCACCAAAGATTACATACTGTATATTAATAATTCTATTTACATGAGCATACTGAGGGGAGTAGATCAGTGATTGCCTGGAGGAGGACTGTGGGGAAAAGATCAGGAACAAAGGGCAGGAAGAAACATTTTGGTATGAGAAACTTCTACAGCTTGATTATGGTGATGGTTACATGATTACATATGATTACCAAAATTCACACTGCACACATACAATTGGTGAACTTTATAACATTTAAATAATACCTTAAAATACAAAAAAAGATAAAAGAGTAAGCTTCAGAAAATTAATACCTGTTAGCGTTTTTCCTGCATTCAGAGGAGGAGCAATGACTCTGAAAAGTTTCTGCATTAAAATAGGAAAATAATTACCATCATCTCAAAGAACATTTTTAAGAAGATAATCAAGAATTTCATGCTAGCTCTGACTGGAGGGGGGAGGGGGGCAAGGGCAATGTACGTAAGAATAATTTTTTAAATTTTAAAATAAAAAATAAAAGAAAAAAATAAAGTATAAAAAAAAAAGAATTTCATGCTATTAATCACTACGTATTGATGGAATTATAGTCATTTGGTATTGAGATTACAAAAACTTTTAATATGCACATGAAATGTTTAGAAGGGTCACTAAGAAATAATCATTGTCATATTCCTCACTGAAAGAAATCATTTAATAAATACCAGTCATAAAGGTCTTTGTTGAGATTATAATTTCTGATACAAAGTATCCTTAGGTTCTTAAAGGAGCTTTATTCTTTAAAAAATAGTAAGCAAGTGGTATTAAAGATTACTTTAAACTAAAAACATCTGAATAATCAGCTGCCACAGAAAGAAACATTACAGAAACTTAAGCAGAGCCTCTGAAAAAAATAGCTGCCATGGACCTCCCCACCTCCCTCAGAGGGAGTTTCCTGTTGTGGGGAAGACTGATCCTTAGCACCAGGAAGTGCAAATTCAGCTGTACATTAGCATCAAAAGGCCCAGAAGAACCTTTCATACTTTGTGCCATTGCAGACCTAACTCTACCCCCAATTTTTGTTAAGCTGGTATATAAAACTTTACCTCTGGCTATTCAGCAGAGCTACTCATCACTGAGTCCTCCCACACATAGGAATAAATCTTGTATTTTCTCCTACTAATCTGTATATTGTCATCCCCCAACCCTCCCACCCCAGCCTCCTCACCACTGGGACCTAAACACAAGGTACTACTTTTACCTCAGAAACAACCAAAACTAGAACTAATGAAAAAATTCAGAGGCTATAGTAGTCATCTCAAATGTGATGACACTGTCCTTCATTCTTAAAAATCTAGAAAATTTCAAAAGGCAGGACATCTCTTAATTCAGAACTCTTTAAGTATTAAAATAGCTAAACCTTAAACACTGAAAAGTGATTTCCTCTAAGGCAGAGAATTATAAAAGAGGAATCGCAGGATACACCTAACCTTGCACTGCTAAAATCTCCAAGGGACTGTTTAACAGCAAGTACTAAGCTCCTACTTAAAGCCATTAAACTTGAAAACTACTCTGAACACAAAACAAGGCACCCTCAATAGCCCAGTATTACATTTGAGATACACAGGTATAAATGTAAACCAGATTGTGAGGAATAAAAAAACCCACACAGAGCAAAAATTTCAAAAGCAATGTAATAAAAACACAGCAATCATTTCTATCAATATAAAACGCATCAAAATAGAATCTGGTTTTGAGGGATTGTTTTGAGAGAAACTAGAAACTGCATTAATTCTTACTAATTGGGGCTTAGTTGTGGCACAGAGAACTTTTCTGCATGCAAGGAGGTAATGGACCTCCCAGAGGAGGCAGCTCTCAGGCAGGTACTGGACCTTGGTAAGGAAGCAGCTGAGAGGTGTTCAAGGGTAAACAATACTTACTTGATATACAGACAATCAGGGCTGAAACCAGGGGGAGTTGGGTGGGGAACTAATTTTAAAAACTGACCAAGAGAAGAAAGGTACAACCAAAATTCAACAGTTAAGAATTAGAAGGATACTCAACATATCAGGCTTAATGTGCTTAAAGAAACCTGAACTATCATAGAATAACTGCTGACTTCATAATACTGAAGATAGTTTTGGATGACAATAAATTTGCAAAACGTTGACCAGATGGCTTCAGTGTATGCCTGGCTTGAGGTACATTAATTACTATAGTAAAGCATTGGGCTAGGAGGGCACTACATGTGTCTTCAACCTGTTATCCACAATTCTGTCCTCAAATTTAAGACAAATAGCCCAAATTCTTTTTAGATTCTCTTGGTAAGGAGAATAAAAAATTATAATGAATGCTATAAAACTGTGGATTGGGAAAAGTTATAAGTTAGCAGTTAACAAATAATGGCCTCCTCCCATTTGTAAGACCTTTCATCAACAACAGAATATAACTACAAATAGCATCACCCAATAGTGCATTTATTATATATGATAATTATATATAATAAATTTCTTATACCATTTGGAAAAGTTATAGTATCAAAAATTCTTAAGAGAAAAAAATGTAAAGTCTAACAAGCAAGCATTACTTTAAATCTTCTCTATTGTTCCCTGGTATTAGAATACCTACCTATGTCAATAAGAAAGCAAGTAATAGCAGAAGGTACAAAATTAAAGAATACCTAAAGATCCCAAGCTAAAATGGGCACAGGTAAATTTATAAGAAATTTTGAAATGACTGGATAGAAAGGGAAACTAATTGTAATAAAAAGAGAATAGGGGAAAAAATTAATAGACAATGTTAAATATGTGTCCAAGTTAGAAAGTATTTTACCTCCATTGGACTAATAAATTCGTTCATGCCTCTGTTGTAGACGTAGATCATAGCATCATATAAATGATTTTCCCAACACATAAGAACTACCTGTAAAAAGGAAAAGCTTCTTGGTCCATACAGTTTAGTAAGTCTCACCAATTATTTTCCTTACAGCTTTAATAATGAAAAAGATATTAAATTTCCTTCCCTAATTCTTCTTATTTCTTCTCTGATAAAAATTAAAATGGAAATACTCAAACACAATGCCAGGGTAAGAGCTGTTGTAGGTTCAATACTATTAATACTTTAGTGTACAATATAAAACAGTATAATAATTTAATAGCAACTTTTAAAATATCCTTCAATGTCTAATTTTGTTTACTTTCTATCCTCCCCTTTCCCATATTCATTTTACCTCTAGTCAATAGTTCTAGAAACATTTATTTTATTTTTATTTTTTTATATTTCATTGTTTCCTTATTAAGTAGGGAGTTTGTTCCAGACCGTGTTACAAACAAGCTCACCCACTGGTTTTTGATTTTGGTTTTGTCTGTCATGTATTTCAAGATGTCATGCACATAACAGGCACTCAAATAAATATCAGATAAATGGAAATATATAGCAATACCAGCAGCATCATAAAAATGTATATAAATGGCTGTAGGATATAGAATAGGAATCAGCATAGCATTCAGAAGATATTAAAAAAATGCAAGGTAATTAAACTATTTTGGAAATAGAAGAAAAATGTCAAAATGAGTCAATGATTTCTATTTGTTTGGAAATGCAATTTGCAATTTTGATAGTTAAAGTGCTCTAGGGCATATGTTTATTTTTGAAATTAATGTGAGCTAAAAGAGTGTTCTAAGAATTTTACGTAAACCAGAAATACACTAAAGTATCATAAAAGTTACATTTAGGAGTCATCACTTCAATTTTTTCTCTTTTTTTTGATTAAGATTTTATTTAATATACAATTTTGGGAATATTCAGCTGTTGTCAATACATAAACATGGCATATCCTCATTTTAACGGTCTTTATTAGTTTCTCACAGCATTAACTTGTAATTATTAAAGAGTTGGTCTTATACATCTTTCATTATATTTATCTTTATGTTTTGGTACTATAGTTAATATTTTTGCATATTATTTTCTTTTTTTTCTTTATTGAAGTGTAATTTACATATCATGTCTTTACTCCATTTTAAGTGTACAATTAAATGGTTATTAGTAAATTTACCAAGTTGTATAGCTATTCACATAAATCAGTTTTAGAGGATTTCCTACCCTCTACTGAGACCCCTAATACCATTCCCAAATACATTTCAAGCATGTCCCTCCACTTCACAGTGCTCACCACATCTGTTGGATGTTGGTCTACCCCCCACCCCCCAAATCCCTAGTGAACACCACCACCATTTGAGCACCATAGTGTTAATCAGTCAATACCAATTTGATGGCGAGTACAAGTGGGGCCCATTCTTCGGGTCTTGTGTCACCTCACTTTGAATAATG
>CAUYRT010008790.1:0-35576 GCA_963574885.1 Lepilemur ruficaudatus | reverse complement strand
GTTTGAAACCAGCCTGAGCAAGAGTGAGACCCCATCTCTACTAAAAATAGAAAGAAATTAATTGGCCAACTAAAAACATAGAAAAAATTAGCTGGGCATGGTGGCGCATGCCTGTAGTCCCAGCTACTCAGGAGGCTGAAGCAGAAGGATTGCTTGAGCCCAGGAGTTTGAGGTTGCTGTGAGCTAGGCTGACGCCACGGCACTCCAGCCTGGGCAACAGAGTGAGACTCTGACTCAAAAAAAAAAAAAAAGAAAAGAAAAAGAAAATGACAGATGTCATATTGAGACCTTTCAATCCAACTAATTATTAATAAGGGTTTTATAAAGTAAATTACATATACTTTGCTATAATTTTATCCTATAGGATGATTTGCCAACTGCATTCTAAATATGTTTTCAAAATTAATTAAATGATGCTGGAAAACACAGTATTTCCTACAGTGTAAGACATGCTTCTGTGTAATATACAAGCATTTCAACATTGACTTTTCAACCAAAAGAGCCATTTTTTTAAGTATACTAATGGTAAATTAAAGGAATTGATCGGACGAGGTGGCTCATGCCTGTAATCCTGCACTTTGGGAGGCCGAGGTGGAGGGATTGCTTGAGGCCAGGAGTTCCATACCAGCCTGAGCACAAGCTAGACCCCATCTCTACAAAACAAATAGAAAAATTAACCAAGTGTCGTGGCACATGCCTGTAGTCCCAGATGCTTGGGAGGCTGAGGCAGGAGGATTGCTGGAGCTCAGGAGTTTGAGGTTGCAGTGAGATAAGATAATGCCAATGCACTCTATAGCCTTGGTGACAGAGAGAGACTCTGTCTCAAATAAATAAAACTCTTAGTCTAATATAATAGCATAGCCTTCATTAAGTTTCTCTTAAGGCACTGCACATTTGTCTAAATTCACACATATAAAAATGGATAGCAAAACAATAACAAGTTAAATAATTGAGTTGTCCCTCAAATTAAAAATGTAGCAGCAACCTAAATGAACTGATTCTTTGTAGCCTGCCAAAGATGATGGGAGATTTTTCTTACCACCAATTTCTGTATAGTACTGTAGTCCTTGACAAAAGTTTTTTGGAAATAGCCACTTGGGACTCTTTACTAGGAATTCTGAGGAGAAACAGGGAAGCAGGAGAAATAGAAAGGGGAAGTAAAATGCTCTTTTTGCACTCCTGTGACAAAGTTATTTGTGCTATCAGGTCACTGAACTGAGCTGTAATGTTAGCCATGGTGAAGACAATGAAGGTATGTGAAAGTTGGGGAGAATGAGAGTACGTGATAACCCACTGGCCCTTCACAAAGATCTTGGTGGCTTAGGCAAGTGGTCAAATGAGTTTGCTTAAAGATCATGGACAACTTAAAAACTGAGACACATGGGATCTCTGGTTCATGCAACATTTAACACTTTCCCTCTTCTATTGGTTAATTAATCCAATATAGCAAATGTTTAATGACATCTATCATTTGCCAGGTATTATGATTGTTAGATACATAGATGAAAAATATTTGACTCTCAAGGAGATTGAATTGAGTGGGAGACATACCAGCAAATCCAGTCAACACATTATGAAAATTAATATACTCATAATGACAATATGCCAGTGGTTCAATGGAATTATAAGAGAAGGAGCCAGGCATGGTGGATCACACCGATAATCCCAGCCAGTTTGGTAGACCGAGGCAGGAGGATTGCTTGGGGCAAGGAGTTGAGACCAGCCTTGGACAACATAGCAAGATCCCATCTCTAAAAAAATTTTGAAAAAATAAAAAAGGGAGGAGGAGTGCCTAAGATAGATCAGTGGTGGGAAAGGTTTCTCAGATGATGTGATTCTGGAGCTGACCATTGAAGGAGAAATAGGAGTTTAGTAGACAGAAAAGGGGTAAAAGACATTCTAGACAGAGAAAACCACATATGTAAGGGCAAGAAACATAAAACATGATGGCCTTGCCTTGTGATTCTGCCAGAAAACAGATGGCACAATTGTAGGTTAACTGAAAGAGTTTAATGAAGTGACTATTTGCAGAGATTTGGTCGAGGTCAAGGGTGCCAACAAAGGATGGTGAAGCATTCAAGGAGAACAACAACACAAAGCCTTTAACCACTTGGCTGGAAGAGTCAAAGAGAGAGAATATTATTAGCAGAAGCTGGTGACAGCCATAGCCATGGGAGAGTACTACCCAACAGGAACCTTACTAGAAGCAGAAGAAAACAGCCAGTGCCAAGCCACAGCCCAGTAGAGACAAGGATGGATAAATACTCTAACTTCTCTTTCCTCCAGTCTCCAGCTGGCACCTCCCATTGGCTGAACCCTACTGTAAGCCAAAGGGCGAGGGAGTTTGGGGAGCTTTCTGGGAAGGCCAGCTTCCAGAGGCCTAGAGAACGGAGAGTAGGTCTGGAGAAGCAAACAGAATCATTAGTGTACCTCAGATTCATGTCCCAGGTCCATACAATCTCCTGTTTCTTGAATAGGTATAGCACAGGACTGTATTTGTAAATAATATTGTAATAAATCTGCTGTCTTAGCCAGTTTGGGCTGCTGTAACAAATTGCCATAGAATGAGGGGCTTAAACAACAGAAATTTATTTCTCACAGTTTTGGAGGCTGAAAGTCCGAGATCAGGGTGCTAGCGTGGGCAGGTTCTGGTGAGAGCCCTCTTCTGGGTTACAGACAGCCATTTTGTTGTGTCCTCACCTGGTGGAAAGAGGACTAGAGAGCTCTGTCTCTTTTATAAGGGCACTGATCCCCTTCAGAAGGGCTCCACCCTCATGACCTTAGTTACATCCCAAAGGCCCCATCTCCTAGTACCATCACATTAGAGGTTAGGATTTCAACATAAGAATTTGGGGTGGGGAGGACACAAACATTGAGTCCTAAACTGATAGAGGGGCTTGTTGAATTACGTTATGGAGAAATTCTTAAGATCTGGTTTCACCCAATCTTACTATGTGCCTATTTTTAACTACAATGATGTAATAATTATTCTTTCAAATTTATAAAAGCAAGGCCGGGTGTGGTGGCTCACGCCTGTAATCCTAGCACTCTGGGAGGCCAAGGTGGGGGGATCGTTCAAGGTCATGAGTTCGAAACCAGCCTGAGCAAGAGCGAGACCCCTATCTCTACTAAAAATAGAAAGAAATTAATTGGCCAACTAAAAACATATAGAGAAAAAAAAATTAGTCAGGCATGGTGGAACATGCCTGTAGTCCCAACTACTTGGGAGGCTGAGGCAGAAGGATCGCTTGAGCCCAGGAGTTTGAGGTTGCTGTGAGCTAGGCTGACGCCACGGCATTTACTCTAGCCCGGGCAACAGAGCGAGACTCTGTCTCAAAACAAAAAAAATTTATAAAAGCAAAAACAATCATAAGACAGTGTGAGATGATATACTATGTTAGGTGCTTGTCTATCTAAAAATAACTACTACTTTAATGTTCTGTTAATGTATGAAAGTTGCATATTAGTCTCATAGAATATTTTTGTTCACTTAAGATACTTCATATTTTTATCTATAAATTTTAGTTAAATCACAGTAAGGTCTCTTCACATTTTATTATGGTGCTGCATTGTTTGAAGGAGGGGAAAAAGAACAAGTTGTCCTTATACAACTTTTTTTTCTATTTTTCAGATCAATAACTCGATCTTATTACCGCAACTCAGTTGGTGGATTTTTAGTATTTGACATTACTAACCGACGATCTTTTGAACATGTGAAGGATTGGCTAGAAGAAGCAAAAATGTATGTACAGCCATTTCGGATTGTATTTCTGCTAGTGGGACATAAATGTGATTTAGCTTCACAACGTCAAGTTACAAGGGAAGAAGCTGAAAAACTATCAGCAGACTGTGGAATGAAATATATAGAAACCTCAGCAAAAGATGCTACAAATGTTGAAGAATCCTTCACAATCTTGACAAGAGACATATATGAACTTATTAAAAAGGGAGAAATTTGTATTCAGGATGGCTGGGAAGGGGTTAAAAGTGGTTTTGTTCCAAATACTGTGCATTCTTCTGAGGAAGCAGTAAAGCCCAGGAAAGAGTGCTTCTGCTGACTTCAAACATGCCAAAGAACCAACAGGAACAGATTGGGTGTCATTTCAGGATAAATACCAACATTAACAGCAGAATGATGCAATGAAAGTATTAAAAAACCCACACTGACACTATTTTGTAAGGTATTTGATTCAGAGCACTATACTTACTTGTTACACTACCAGATTAGGTATTTTGCTAAATTATCAGGCAAAGCAGACAACTTTTTCTTGAAACTGGCATATCTATGTATTACCTCCATTCTCACTTTGTGAGCATACAGCTGACCTTAGTGTCCAGATATATCAATATCGCTCATTTTTCTTGACAGTTCAAAATGGATTTTTTTTGTACAATATATAGTCTGATTAAAAAGATTTTATCAGGAATTACGTTATCTTGAGTTAATTAAGATTGAATAGTAAAGTGCATTTAAAAGTACACTGTTCACTTGCAAAGTAAACAATCTCAGAAGTATCAACTAAGACTTAAGTAACAGTTTCTTGTTTAAGGTACCAGGATTTCTTTTTGTTGTTGTTTTTACACCATTCTCTGAAATATTTATCCTCCTTTAATTTTGCCTGAACATAAGAAAATGAGTTTTATACTCATTTTTGTTCCCTGAGTTTTTGTTCCTAAAAGTTTTATGTTTTACAAAGATAGCTAAGGATCCAAGCAAAATATTCTAAGCAAATATTTGTAAAAATAAAAAAAAAAAGGACCACTCAGTAGCAAATGTTTGATGTCACTGTATACTGTTTGTGTTTGGACAAGAAAAACAAAATTTATTTATATACTGACGTTTTCAAAGATAGTATATGCAATTTACCTTGAACTATTGTCAAAATTATCAATATAGGTAAATATGGAATGTTTTTAATAATAGCATTTTTGTCCAAGTAAATTTCCAAATTTTTCCATTTTCAATACAAGAAGAATGTAGAAAAGATTTTTCTGGATGAGCAAAATTGGTTAGATGTTTGATATATCTAGCATTCAAATTGCATTTGACAAATCTCAACAGTGCAAGTGAAGATAGAATAATCAGTCAAGGCAGTAAAATGATTTTTGAGTTCCTAATTTTTAACTTATTGATTAAACTTCTGTCCTGGAAAGGACATTTTGATCACAATTCAAATATTTTATAATGTACTCTGTTCTATAAAATATTCCTAATCACAGAGGGGCACCAAATGAAGCTACATTTTTGGAATAATAATGTTTTTACTGTTAAACTATATATAGTTGCTTCATTTGTTTGAAAACCAAAGTGGTATAGTAGAAAGAATATTTAACAGGAAATCAGAGAACTTGGTTTTAAACTTGCCTGTGCAGTACCAATACTTGACCAAGAGTAAGTCACATGACCTCTCTAAGCATCGTTTTTCTAATCTGTAAAATGAGACTGATAACCTGAGTGATTGTATTTCATGGAATTATTTTGAGAATCAAGTGAATCAGGCAAAAAGCTTTGTAGATAGAGAAAGCATTATACAAATGTGAGATTGATAACAGTTGCTCATGGCCATACTGTTATACTTATCATTGGATGAGAATTTTGTTTTCTCATGTTTTTTCCTTTCATTCCTGTGCAGAGGGAGCAAAAGAAGATGTGTGTTTTCAAGGACCTGGGGGAATTCTTGGTTGATGCTTTATCCTCTACCCTTTTACCCTGAACCACTGCTCTTCTGAAGTAGAAATGATAGGGAGGGAAGTCCCTGGAGACTTAACCCAATCAAAAGTCATGTTTGAATGTGTTTTTTGTGCGTCTTTGAAATAGATACTCAGTTCTATTTTCAAATACTTGTACATTTTCTAAGTTCATGTAAGTATTTTTTAATAGTGCTTATGGAGAGAATGTAAATTATAACCATAAAAATTATAAATGTTTATATTGTCAACATTTCCTGATATCCTTAGGTTAATTTCACACTGAATTCAAACTCTAATCAACCAGGTGAGAAAGTACCTGTCCCCCAAAATGTGAAGTAGTCTATTTTTACTGTTACAATTTTAAATCTTGTATAACAATTTGCCATCAGTCCAAAATGGCATAAACATAATACTGAATATCTAACAACAGTTTAAAGTTCAGTCACCTGTGCCTACTTTAAAGTTAAATAGCTAAAATATAAAATGTGATTTAACTTTCAGTGGACACCTTTGTAATAATATTGGGGGAGACTAATATATCATATGTTCCAAGATTTAAAATAAGACTAATGCCTGGGCGAGATGGCTCGTGCCTGTAATCCCAGCACTTTGGGAGGTCGAGGTGGGAGGATCGCTTGAGGCCTGGAGTTCGAGACTAGTCTGAGCAACATAGTGAGACCCCTTCTCTAAAAGAATTAAAAATAAAATAGAACTAAGGAATTAGAAGAAACAAACTGGAAGGCAAGGCCCAAAAAAGTTGATACTTATGTGACAGAAGCAAGCCTAGAACTCTGGCCTCCCAACACATTGCTCACCAGGCTGTGTGTTGTGTGTGCGTACGTGTGTGTGTATTGGGAGAGGAAGGGATGCAAAGGAAAGGGGAAATGTGGTCTAACTGAATCCACGAACTACCAAGGTTGGGTTAGATGATTTTTATATTATAGAGAAGCTATTTGTGGTAAAAACAATAGTGAAGTGAATGATGACTACAAAGATCTGAGTTCTTATACAAGATTGCCAAACGTCTGCGTAACCATAGCCAGATAGCTTTATCCATTTATATATGTAAAATAGCTGACCTATTTTCTTACACATCATTATAGAGAATGTGGATAATAATGCCAAAACAGTAAAAATATTTGCCCCAGGCAAAACATTTTGATTAAGTTTCTTAGACATCTAATGTACTTGATTTTATGTTAAAATTATTTCATTTAAAATGTTTTAAATTTAAACCGTATTTAAATTCAAAAATTTAAAACTAATGAATGATGTAGCTAATTACTAAATATTTTAAGTACATGTGATTTTTAAAAAGAAATGAAAAACTATCCAATTATATAATAAACTTGCCCCTGGCAGAAATTGCTCATCTTGAGCTTCATTAACACTTTCAATGCATGTAGTGATGTGATGGTTCATTAAATGGTAATCTTAAGCCAAAATATTTAAGTAATCAGAATGCTTTTAAATGTGGCCTTTATGTGCATAATAGGTAGCAAACCAGATTTCCTGAGCCTCAAAACTTGAGTGTTTACTCTAGGTTTCCAAAAGCCTCAAGCACTCCATGATTTTTTTTTTGTGGCAACCAAAATAGTCTTTTATATTGTAGCTAAGATAACTTTACAAGAGCAAAGTCTTTTTATCCAACTTTACATCATCAAAAAACTGAATCTGTGGATTAATAAAATTATTTTAAAAGTATCTTTGTCAGATTTTATACTGCCTTTAGTTCAACTAAGAACAAAGCTTTCATTAACTTTAAAGAGTGCACTGTATTTGAATAATTTCCTTAGGTCTGATATAGTGAGAAGGACTAGCAAGCTGAAGACCCATTTCATTTGTTTCTCAGTAACTACTTGGAAATATTTACTTTGGAAACACAAAGGAAACATGCAGTCTTTAAGAAAAAAACTGAAAGACTACAAAGGCTTTAAAGTCAGATCCTAACCTGGTGCAGTGGCTCACGCCTGTAATCCCAGCACTTGGGGAGGCTGAGGTAGGAGGATCTCTTGGGGCCAGGAGCTGTAGACCAGCCTGGGCAACATAGTGAGATCCAGTCTCTATAAAAATTAGCCCTGGGGGGTGGTACACCTGTAGTCCCAGCTACTCAGGAGGCTGAGGCAGGAGGATCACTCGGGCCCAAGAGTTTGAGGTCACGGTGAGCTATGAAGACACCACTGTACTCTAGCAAGACCCTGTCTCAAAAAAATAAAAAATAAAATAATAATAAAGTTAAATCCTTTGCATTTTAAAATGGTAGGATCCATTCCCAATCAGAAGCTAACTCTTGAAAATTCCACAGCTGATAAATAGCCATCTCTGCTTCAGAAACTTGCTAAATCTCAATGTTTTCACCATACTTTCCTAAGCAACCAATCTTTACTTGATCTTAAAATAACTTAATAATAACAAACTAATCTCCTGAACCTGAATGAACTGCTGCATGGCCTGGTATTTCTATAATGTTAATAACTGATGCAAGTAGACACATGAGTGATGAGCTGTGACAATCTATATCAATCATTGTACAATCTAGTTCACTTACTGCACATAATCATGGTAGAAAATAAACGAAAAAAAATTCTAAGGTATAAAAAAATTAGTGTACCTTGCTATTTCTCTGGGTAAATTGTTTGTCTTTTTTTAAAAATAGTGCCTACAACTTTGTCTGATCTATGTGACATTTAGTGACTACTAATTGATGGTTATTATGTTGAATTAATCCTATTAAATGTGGGTTCCACATACTTTGTTTTAATTTATATGTTCCATGGAAGAATAAACATCTTTTACTATGATCATTTCTTGGTGTTTTTCCCAGAATGACAGCCAATGAAAGTAAGATATAGTATAAACTTTTTGAAGTGTGTTACTAATGTT
The DNA here is from genome assembly GCA_963574885.1 of Lepilemur ruficaudatus. Lineage (NCBI taxonomy): Eukaryota > Metazoa > Chordata > Mammalia > Primates > Lepilemuridae > Lepilemur > Lepilemur ruficaudatus. The sequence continues at coordinate 27,002 of CAUYRT010008790.1, read as the reverse complement.
TGATTTTAAATAATGAATAAAAAGAATGAGAATGAGAACTGTGATTGTGCCAGGATTGTTACATTGTCCATCTAGCAATCCATCTTTAGTGATGCTTTTAAAACAGAAGCAACTATTTAACTGCAATTGTGTATATGTGTGTGTGTGTGTTCACAAATGCAGTTCAAGTAAGAATCAATTAGAGGTCTGTAATCCCTTATATATTACATTATACCATAATGGAGTGTGAGGCAGAACCGCATAATCAAACATTAATATTTTTATACAGCAAAATGTATGAATATTCACACTAAAAGAGATAAGATCTATAAATAATCTGTCATCAGTTTAGGTCAGATTTTTGCTGCCAAAGGAGTTATAAAAATAATCTTAGATTTTCAGAGCTTTTTCGATTTCAGAATTGCAGAAAAGGGATCATGGCCATATTCTATGCCTTAACAGATATTTCAAAACTCGTGACTTGGTTCATCTTTGTCATACTTCAGCCTTGCACATAGTGGGAGTTTATTAAATTTTAAATTGAGCTGTTAAATCACACAGGAAATTTTCATACCTTCTGCACATGTAATGCAGATGTAAAATGTTTAGCACAGTGCTTATTAGCACTTTTTTTTTTAAGAGACAGGGTCTCACTGTGTTGCCCAGGCTGCCCTCAAACTGTTATTAGTCTCAAGCAATGCTCCCACCTCAGCCACCCGAGTAGCTGGGACCACAGGCATGTGCCACTGTGCCTGGCCCATTACTGTTATTATTATTTTGTTCTAGTTTTAGCATCATTCTTACTATCGCCAAGTTGTCAAACTGATTTTTCTTTTTTTTTTTTTTTTTTGAGACAATCTCACTCTCAGGCAAGTGCCTTGGCGTCAGCCTAGCTCACAGCAACCTCAAACTCCTGGTATTAGCTTCCTGAGTGGCTGGGACTACAGGCATGCACTACCAATCCAGGCTAATTTTTTCTATTTATAGTAGAGACGGCCGTCTTACTCTTGCTCAGGCTGGTCTCGAACTCCTGAGCGCAAGCTATCCTCCCACCTCGGCCTCCCAGAGTGCTAGGAGTACAGGTGTGAGGCACCATGCCCAGCCTGAAACTGATTGTTGATAATGGATGGCTATCTTGTTCATTTTAAGTGGTCATGACTCTGGAATGGTCATAGAGTGCCACATTACAGAGAGAAAATCATATATTTAATTATTTCCAATAATAGACATTTAGATTTTTTCCAGTTTTTTTGCTGCCAGAAACAATGTTCCAGTGAACATCTTAGTGTGCATATTTTTGGGCAAATGTGTAATTTTGTGTGAAGGATTCCTAGAAGTAGGCTTGCTGGGTTAAAGGGCATTGCACCTTTTTTTGGTAGCTGTTGGCAGATTTCTCTTTAAGAGAGTCGGGCTGGCTGGGCGTGGTGGCTCATGCCTTTAGTCCCAGCTACTTGGGAGGCTGAGGTGGAAAGATAGCCTGAGCCCAGGAATTGGGGGTAACAGTGAGCTATGATCATGCCACTGCACTCCAGCCTGGTGACAGAGACAAGACTTTGTTTCTAAATATAAAAAATAAAAGAATAGGGTAACTAACATTCTCAAAAAGAATTTAAAAGGACATTTGTTTTCTATTTCAAAAAGTAGTATGTAAGGGAGAAAAAAAAATATTTAAAAAAACACATTTGTTTCCCTCAGGTCTTCATTAATGCTAAATAATGGGGGCAGGCACAGTGGCTCATACTTACAATCCTAGCACTTTGGGAAGTGAGGACTGCTTGAGATTAGGAGTTCATCACCAGCCTGAGCAGCATGGCAAGACCCCATCTCTACAAAAAATAAAAAAATTAGCTGAGCGTCGTGGCCCAGGACTTTGAGATTGCAGTGAGCCATGATGGTGCCACTGCAATCTCGTCTGGGCAATAGAGTAAGACTCTGTCTCAAAAAAAAAAAAAAAAAAAAAATAATGACAAAGTTTGACCTATTGACAAATGATGGCCAAAATATTCTCATTTTAATTTGCATTTTTCTGTTCTCTGTGCTGTGACTCCAATCAGCTTTCATAAATTTAATGATCATTTGTATTTCTTTGGTGAATTACTTACTATATCTTTTTCTAATTTTCTATTGGATTGTTATAATTTTTCTTACTGACTTTTTAGGAGTACTCTCTATAGTACAGACAGAAATGCTTTGTTTTGTATGTTGAAAGTATTTTCTTCCAGCCTGTTAAGACTTGTTTATGCTATCTTTTGTTGTAAAGTTTTCAATTTTAGGAATCTTGAGCCTATTTTTTTCCCTTGCATCTTCTAGGATTTATATCTTTTTTTTCTTTATTTTTTTTTCTTTAATTCAACTGAAACACCATGGGATTTATGTCTTGATTAGGATCTTCTTCTCTAGCCCAAAATTATAAAATACTCTCCTACATCTATGTTTATACTTTTATATAGCAGAATTTATTTATATATGATATAACATAAGGATTTTTTTCTGAATAAGTAGTCCATTGTTAAAATATCATTTCTGTTTTTCTTCATACATTTGAATTGCCATCTTTATCTGTACTTTATCTATATTTTAGCACTATATCTATACAGAATCTATTTCCAGACTATTCAGATCCACTGATTATTAGTTTAATATGGAGCTAATACCACACTTTCATTTACCGAAGCTTTAAAATACGGTTTGCTAGTGACTAACCCAATTGCTATAAGCCTCTCCCATGCCCACCAGCACCCAGACAGTGGTCTCTAAATAATATTTCCCACTAAAAAGAACTAGCATTCTTCAGTGAAATGGCTGATTCCTAGTCTGGGGCATGAAGTGAATAAAATGAGTCTGGGCATCTTGTCATGGTAGAAAATAAGGAAGCTATCAAAGAATATTAGGAACTTACCAAAAGGACTTGGAAGCAAACCTGAAGAGGCCAAAGTTGCGATGATAGCATCAAAATGAATAATAGTGGAGTAAAATAACATTAAGTATCTTAAAATCTGTGAGTTCAAAATGATACCAGGAAAAACTCATTGTGTTGTAGTTCTTGCCATTTGAGTTAAAAAAAAGAAAAAGAAAAAGAAAAAGAGAACTTCATTGTGTAATGAAAGGAGCCACTCACTCTTCTATTCCATGATTTCCAGACCCATGTGCTCAGACTATGTGGAGAGTGTAGCATATACTGGTCTCTGATTCAAACCATACGCAGTACTGCATCCTGTAAGACAGAACCTCATCCGTTCAGGTTTTGTCTCCTAAATGGCTCTGTAATTGAGTCTTCAGTAAGCCATTTAACCTTTCATTGAGGCCAGCTGTTTCTGGGTGATGAGGAACATGGTAAGACCAAATAATTCCATAGGCATGACCTTTCTGCTGCACTTCCTTTACCGTGGAATGAGTTTCTTTATCAGACACAATGCCTTGAGTGATGCCCTTACCTCAATAGAGCATTCTGCGAGTTCAAGGATGGTATTGCTGCCAAAAGCATTGCAGACAACCAAGGTAAAACCACATCCGGAATATGTATCTATTCCAGTAAGGATAAATCTCTGCTCTTTGCATGATGGAAAAGTTCCAATGTAATTAATCTGTAACTAATGGCTGGTGGATCCCTGTGTGGGGGGATCCCTAAGACCACACCCAGGTTTGGTAATTCAGGAGAATTCACAGGACTCAGTATATAATTGCACTCACAGCAGTGATTTATTACAGCAAAGGCTACAAAGCAAAATCAGCCAAGAGAAAAGGTGCATGGGGCAAAGTCTGGAAAAAATGCACGCACTTCCAAGGGTCCTCTCCACATGGAATCACACAGGATGTCCTTAATCCCTCCAGCAACAATTTGTGACAACATGTGTGAAATGTTGTCTGCCAGAGAAGTTTGTTAGAGACTCAGTGTCCAAGGTTTTTATAATATAAGGGGCTGGTCACATGGACAGCTTCTGCCTGGCATAGGCCAAAATTCCAGGCTCCCTGAAAGAAAGCAGGAATTCAGCACAAACTTTATTGTTTGTATGAACAGTTTAGGTGTAATAAGCCATTCTTATCAGTTCTGGGAATGGTAGGAACCCTCCTGAGATCCCAGTTCCCAGATGCCAGCCAAAGGCCAGCCTTGTAAGCAGGCCTTTCAAATCACAGCAGTCAGGCCTGCTATGTTAACTCTTTTCTGCATGGTTCTCCTGGGGAATAGTGACAAGTCAGGGCTCCGTGTGGTCTCTTTTGTCGGGCATTCAGGTGGGAGCAGTAGCTAGATCAGCCTTGGTAAGTAGGAGCCCGGGATGTTGGGTTCAAGCATAAAGCAGGGCAAAGGAGGTTGAATTTGGTGCCAGAAGCCATCAAATGACAACTGGCAAGGCTGCTCCGATCTATTTCTTCGCACTGGTTGGGAACAACTCTCCAGGACTCCAGTGGGGGAGTTCCTCTCCTTCTGGGGGAACCTTAGAAAAGGAAGGTTAGTGGAATAGATACAAGGAAGGAGCTTCCGCAAGGCCACAACTGGTACTTACCATCTTCATCCTCTACCATCCATTCTGGATTCCCCTCCCCCGTATCTAACATCTCTGCTGGTTTCAGTGGCTTGTCTGGTCATGTGATACAGACCCTCATACCTGGTGAGGCCCACATCCTAATACCCAGCACCTGTGAGTATGTTACCTTACATGGCAAAAGGGACTTTGCAAAGTCCCCCTGCAAATATGTGATTGGGTTGAGGATTGTGAAGAGGGGAGAATATCCTGGATTATCAAGGTAGGTCCAATGTCATCACAAGGGAAAGAGGTGGGCAGGAGAGTCAGAGAAGCTGTGGTGATGGAAGCAGAGGAGTGATGCCATTATTGCAGCAGGGCTACCAGCCAAGGCGGCCACTAGATGCTGGAAAAGGAAAGTATCTAAGTTTCCCCTAGAGCTTTCAGACAGAACGCAACCCTGCTGACATCATGATTTTAGCCGGTAAGACCCATTTTTGGAGTTCTGAGCCCCAGAACTACAAGACAATAAATTTGTGCTGTTTTTAGCCACTAAGTTTGTGGCAAATTGTTACATCAGCAATAGGAAAACTAATAGAATATGCCCTTTGCAGCCTAAGGTCACTGCACTTCCCCATTTACCATCAGATTGGACAAGGAAGTGCCACAAGGAACCGTGTGATCCATATATTTTTCCCTGCCCCATTGCATAGCAGCATCCTTACCCTCTCCTGACAAAATTCAATTACCTTTACCAGGATGAAGTCTCCTCTTCTTGCCTGCAGGTCCCTTGCCATAAGATACAAAGTACCCAGTGCAGGCATAGCTTTATAATTAACAGGATTCTTGCTGTGTCCTCTGGCAAAAGTGTTCCCCTTTGGAGATCAGGACCTGTTAACCTGCAGAGTCCAGACTTTCAGAGATGAAGAAACACAAATTCCCCAAGTAGATCACTGGGAGTGGGGGTAAATGAGGTTACTCCTGCTCTGCCACTTGGTTCCTGGACCCATGTATTCTTCCTACTGGGGACACAGCACTATACATAGGTCTTCAGGGTAAACCTGGCATCACGGAGGAGGGTGCCCACGTTCATAGAGTATCTTCAATGAGCAGACACTTCAGCTCTGCCTCCCACAGACCAGTCTAATGCTCTATCGGGTCAGCAGCTTCTGGTGATGCGACATATGATGCAATCAGGGATCTCATGGTCATGGGCCCACACCTGCATTTTGATGTAAAATGGGTCCCTAGTCTGATGTGATGATATACAGCATGTTTTGCTGAGTCACTGAAAGCAGGAAAGGCAAACTCATACCCAGTACTTGTGCCTGTTCCTGCCAGAATTAACAATTAACCTTTCCAATGTAGACAACTTGCCACCAAGTGGCCTGTTAGTCTCTGCAAGGGTTGGTGCTTCATCAGTGACTCAGTTTGGTCTCTTCTGCAGGCAGATGGGGTATTCAGTGGTGGACATTCAGCCTTCATACGTGGAAGCCCATGCTGTCGGGTCTAAGCACAGCTTCCATCCCTTCCACCATGACTACTTTGCTCACCTGCCATTTATGCCTGAACCACGTGGCTAATGACAGAGGTTGGCTGATGCCAACTGGCAGAGTAATTTTGTCTTTTTGGTGGTTTTAGTGCATCTTCTGAAGTAGATGCTCTTGTCAGTGTTAACATTTGCTACAAAGACCTTCATACTTTGTGTCTGCTCCCATATGTTCATTCTTCGCCGCATCCCAGATTTCTTTGTCCCCATATCAGATAGCTAAACAATTCACTGCTACCTAGGAGCCTGTATATTCTAACTTCAGGCCGTTTCTCTTTCCACACAAAGTGAGTGACCGAGGTATCAAAGAAAAACCAGAGTTAAAGTGGTAAAAACAGATTTTACTCAGGAACTATCACATTAGGGGAAAGAGACTTCAGTATAGAACTGGGCTCAATTCCAAATTCAACAAAGAAAAGTGGGAATGCATAGCCAAGGAGCAGGGTCAGGGTTAGTGGGAAAATTACTGAGAGAAAACATCATGGTTAAGAGGGATTGTGGCTGAACTGATCTAATAGGATTCTTGCTGAAGGCAGGGGGAACATCACCTGGGGGGTAATGAGGGATGAGGAATTTGATCAGATATGGAGGGTGATCAGATATAAGGCTGAGGGATTCCAGCTAAACCGGTGTAGCAAGATTCTTGCTAAAATGGACTCTAGAACATGTCCAAGGACAGGGCCTAGTTAGGCTCAGAGGAACCTAAGTTTGGTCAAGGAGTGAATATTTGTCAAATTACACCATCCAAAGCTCTGCCCATTGGTAGGATTTTCCCTGACACTACCTTTAAAGGCTTTAGTGCAGCTGTTGTCCATTTTTTTGGCCTGCACACACGTACTAAGCCAACCCATCATGGATCAAGCTTGGCCATTTTTTTTCTCCTTCATCAGCTTGTCATGAGGCCATAGGTGTGAGCTAAGGAAGAGGCGTGGATACATTAGTGTTGGATGACATGGGGTTCCAAGCTTCCTACCTACACAACTAGCTTGTGCTTGATCCTGGATGTAGCACTTTTATCTCATGAAAGATTGTTGCTGTGCTTGGTGGTTCCGATGGAAACCAACTGATGAAGGGCAGTTGTAGCCGAATGGTCACTTGGTGCTCCATGGTCAGGTTATTCACTTCTACCAGTGCCTAGTATCATACCAGGAGTTATTTTTTGTTTTATTTTGTTTCTTAGAGACACTCTCTCACTCTGTCACCCTGCCTACCAGGCTGGAGTGCAGTGGCACATTCACTACAGCCTCAAACTCATGGGCTCAAGTGATCCTCCCGCCTCAGTCTTCTGAGTAGGGGACTACAGGCATACACCACCACACCTGGCTAATTTTTCTTATTTTTTGTAGAAATAGGTCCTGCTTTGTTGCCCAGGCTGGTCTTGAACTTCTGGCTTCAGGTGATCCTTCTGCCTCAGCTTCCCAAAGTACTGGGATTACAGGCATGAGCCACTGCACCTGGCCTAAGTTGTTTTTTTAAAGGCATATAATTCTCCACTACAGATCGAATGACTTTGATCCAGAACCCTTGTGATTTTCCCATTGGATCTTGCCATAAATTCCATAAGATTTCTTTCCCCACCACTAGCTGCTGGTTGTTTGGTTCAAGCAGCAAGACTGCTTGCCCCACAGTACAGACCTCCTTTAGAGTCCTTTCCTTTCCTGGAAACGTGGTATATGAGTCAGAGAAGTATTATCTGATATGGACTAAGCTGCCTTCGGAACCCAAAGAGACCTACTAAAATTTGTTCTTTCTTCTTCATGATGGGAGGTGTAAGATGCAACAAACTATTCTTTGCTTTCGATGGAATATCCCAACATGCATCTGATCACTTTTCACTCCTGTGTCCAGTTCCTATGTCCTTCATAGGGTTTACTTTGCGTCTTTGAAGTGCACGTGGCTTCCAGCATCATTGCCACTCTTGCTCATTTCACATGATTAACATGATGTCATTTATCAATATGATGTTGTGCAGGATGTTGAGAGAGCCCAGATCTCTTTGGACTGTAATATGACAGAGGACAAGCGATTTAACATAGCCCTAGGACAAAATTTTGCTGTTGTCCATGCCACATGACTACAAATGGTTTCTGATCCTCTTTTTTAATAGCTATAGAAAAGAATGTAGGCCAGGCATGGTGGCTCACGCCTGTAATCCTAGCACTCTGGGAGGCCGAGGCTGGAGGATCGCTCAAGTTCAGGAGTTTGAAACCAGCCTGAGCAAGAGCAAGACCCCGTCTCTACTAAAAATAGAAAGAAATTAATTGGCCAACTAAAAATATATAGAAAAAATTAGTTGAGCATGGTGATGCATGTCTGGAGTCCCAGCTACTCAGGAGGCTGAGTAGCTGGGACTCAGCCCAGGAGTGTGAGTTTGCTGTGAGCTAGCCTGACGCCACGGCACTCTAGCCCAGGCAACAGAGTGAGACTCTGTCTCAAAAAAAAAAAAAAGAGAAGAAAAAAAGAAAAGATTGTATTCGCCAAATCAAAAGTTATATGCCGTGTACCTAACACCATGTTAATCTACTCTAGCAATGATACCATATGGGGACAGTGACATACTGGCACTATTGATGCCACAGCTGGTTGAGTTTGGTAGTCTACTGTCATTCTCCAAAATCTGTTTAGTGTTTTTAGGAGGAGGATTGGTAAATTAAATGGAGATGTGATGAAGATTACTACTCCTGAATCCTAAAATCTCTAAGCATTTTCCTAGTTTTCACGATCTCCCCCAGGATATAATATTATTTTGGCCAGGGCAGATGTGCACTTTCAGAATCTATTATTTCACCTTCCCCACTAAGCTAGGTTTTACTCCACAGGCCAATAATTCAGTATGTGCCAACTACCAGGCATAGTCATGCATCACTTAACAAGGAGGATTTGTTCATTCTGAGAAATGCATCATTAGACGATTTCATCATTGTACAAACATCGTAGAGTGTATTTAACACAAACTTAGATGGTAGAGACTACCACCCACCTAGGCTATATGGTATAAGCCTATTGCTCCTAAGCTATAGACCTGTATAGCACATCACTGTACTGAATGCTGTAGGCAATTGAAACACAGTGGTATTTGTGCATGTAAACATAGAAAAGGTACAGTAAAAATATGGTATAGAAGATTAAAAATGGTACACCTGTATAGTGCAATTAGCATAAATGGAGCTTGCAGGACTGGAAGTTGCTCTGGGTGAGTCAGTGAGTACACAGCCAGTGATTGTGAAAGCCCGAGACATGACTGTATACTACTGTAGATATTATAAACACTGTACACTTAGAGTACACTAAATTTATAGACATTTGTTCTTCAATAATAGATTAACTTTATCTTCCTGTAACTTTCTTCTTTATAAACTTTTCCTTTTTTTTTAACTTCTTAACTCTTTTGTAATAACACTTAGCTTAAAGCACAAACATGTTGTACAGCTGTACATTTTACAGCTTTCTTTATATCCATATTCCATAAGCTTTTTTTCCTATTAAAATTTTTTTTTTTACTTTTTAAACTTTTGTGTTAAAAACAAAGAAACAAACATACACATTATCCTAGGCCTACACTGGTACAGGATCATCAATATCACTGTCTTCTATCGCCAAATCTTGTCCCACTGGGAGGTCTTCAGGGACAATAACAGGCATGGAGCTGTCATCCGCTATGATGACAATGCCTTCTTCTGGAATACCTTCAGAAGGACCTACCTGAGGCTGTTTTACAGTAAACTTTATATATATATGTAGAAGGAGTATATTCTAAAATAACAATGGGGCCTAGCATGGTGGCTCATGCCTGTAATCTTAGCACCTTGGGAGGCCGAGGTGGAAGGATCACTACTTGAGGGCAGGAGATTAGCCTGGGTAACATAGCACAAGACCTTGTCTCTACAAAAAAAAAATAAAAAACAAAAAAGAATAGCCGGGCATGGTGGTACACACCTGTAATCACAGCTACACAGGAGGTTGAGGCGGGAAGACCGCTTGAGCCCAGGAGTTTGAGGCTGCAGTGAGCTATGATGATGCCACTGCACTCTAGCCTGGGTGACAGAGTGAGACCCTGTCTCCAAAATTAAATAAATAAATAAATAAAATAATAAAAAGTATAGTCGATACAAACTGTAATACAGTGGTTTATTATTAAGGATTATGAACTGTATATAACTGTATGTGTTATACTTTTATACAAGTGGCAGTAGGTTTGTTTATACCGGCATCAGCACAAACACGAATAATGCATTGTGCTGCCACATTACAACCACTACAATATGTTGTTGCTAGGCAATAGGAATTTTTTTTCCCTAGAAAGGGTCTCTTTCTGTTGCTCAGGCTGGTCTTGAACTCCTGGCCTCAAATGATCTTCCTGCCTCAGCTTCCCAAGTAGCTGAGACTACACTCATGGCCACCATGCCCAGCTAATTTTTCAATTTTTTTATAGAAATGGGAGTCTCTCTATATTGCTTAGCCTCGTCTGGAACTCCTGACTTCAAATGATCCTCCAGCCTCAGCCTCCCAAAGTGCTAGGATTACAGGCATGAGCCACCGTGCCCAGCTGGCAATAGGAATTTTTCACCTCCATTGTAATCTTATGGGATCACTGTTGTATATGTAGTTCGTTGTTGACCTAAATGTTGTCATGCAGCACGTGACTCTGCATTTCAATTATACATTTGAAGACTGGGGAAGTGACCACTGGACGAGTCTATAGATGCAGTGAACCTCTTACTGAAAGTTTGATACTGATCCCTGAGGCCAAATCAGTGAGAACAAACAATGAGGACACATGGTTTGAGGAAAAGGACAGAGAAGTTTATTAATTTGCTGGCAAATGAGGAGGGCAGCAAACTCGTGCCTCAAAAGACCCCACCATCCTTTAGGCTATAGAGTTAAAAAACTAATTTAAAAAATTAAACAAATTTTAAAGAAAGACGACTATCTTGCCTTTAAGCAGAATTACAGGGCTTTTTAAAGGGGGAGTTTTCAGTAGTTGGGCTCGGGTCTATGTGACTGACCAGTGTCACATGTCATGGCTTCAGGTTATTGTAACTCCCCAATACATTTTCAGTTGTCTTATCAAGTTTCTGTTTAAAAAAATCAGTGAAGTATTTATATTGGGATTTTGCTGAATGTGCAGATGAATTTGGGAGGAATCATATCAAAGGTAAATGTAACAGGATGTTCCTGCTAGTCTGAGCTGATTCTTGTGTACGTCTAGTGGGCAGATTCAAGCTTTTGTCCCTTGTAAGTTGCAGGAGTTGAAGGGAGATCTACGGTTCTTCAGCTGCCTTACCTATGACACCGAGGGCCATTTCTATCTAGAAAGAAGAGGGGAAAAAACTTGGCCTCCCTCTCAAGAAATATTCTACAATATAGCTTTACTACTATGATGTAAATATTTTAAGCCTAGCTTGTTCCTTTATGCTTGCTCTCAACTGGCTCAATTAGAATTTCTAATTATAGTCTCTGAAATCACCCATACATTGAAGATAGCCGACTGCATCACGGAGCTCAGTGGAGCTGAAGAACACAAACAGAATTGCTCCTGAGCATTTTGAAGCATGTCCTGGAGACGAACAAAGTAAAACAAAATTTAAAAAGTGAGGGGGAGGAAGCGGAGGCTAGTGAGGGATGTGGTAAAACGCAGGAATTAATGTTGATATGACCTCATTGCCTAGACTTGTGACAACTAGCAATGTTTAATTGTATAAGTAATAAGTAGTTTACTGAGCAAAAATATAGCAGGATACATCCTGTGTACCCCAACTACCAGATTACTGTAGCACAGCAAAAATACTGACAATTTACTTCAGATTTAATTCAATTAAGAAATTGAGTTTCACGTAGAACGTAAATCTCTAAATTCTTTTACTAAAATATTATTTTCATTAATATATAGTCCATCGTAAATTGAACTGAGAAAATTTTTAAAAATTAGATAAGGTTTTTAAATGACAGTAGCTTGAATAAAAGGTATTATTATAGAATTTAAAAACGTTTTAATTAGATGAAGTTTCCCACATGACAGAATGAATAAAGTGTTGTAATTCCCCGACAGCTGCTAATTTTTGTTTCTTCTACTTAGTGGCAATTAAAGTTGTTTGGTTTTTTTCCTAGTATTAGAGAAATGAACAACTATGTGAGCAATTATATTAATGAAACAAGTATTAGAAGCGTTGGGGTGTGTGTGTGTATGTATTTCTTTGAGGATCTGATATCCCTACTAAGCCAACAAGTCGACATGATGTCAGATGTTATCTCCTGCCACTGTAGTAAACTGACATACCACGAGGGGCGGGGGAAGGGTGGTGGTGCTGTTGAAATAGAGTTTTGAACACTCCCCGTCCCACCCATCCCAGCTGCTGCAATCCCAACAGTGGCCGCTGGGGAGCACCGGAGTACAAGGTTAAGGAGACTGGAGTTAAAAACTTCTGATTTGCCCTTTTGTTTCCCCCAAGGAAGAGGGTTTCTAGCTGCTGGAGAATCTGTTTACTGGCGGAGGAAAGGAGAAGAGGTGAGCTTGACTTGGTTACTGGAGCAAACAGTTCCAGAGAATAAGCAAACAGGTCCCGCTAACACATCAGAAAACCTAGAACCATCTCAGGTTTAACCACTCCTTTCCTATGGGAAGAGAGTTCGGGCACATTGTGAGAGTAAGGCCTGGGAGGTCCACAGTTGTGGACCAGGGGCAAAGGAAACTGGAGTCAGAGTCTTCCATGAGGCAGCCTCTGGAGAGATGGGAAGAATCAGGAGTGAAGGTTCTGCCTCGCAGGAAAAGAAAATCATGCCCTGAGCATTTTTGTCTGTTTTCTTTGATGTTTTTCTCTGAAACCATCCTTCAGACAGGAAGAGCATTCAATCACTATTGGAAAAAACCTGAATCTAGTTCCAGTTCTGTCAATCAACAATACCAGCTGATATGGTAGAAGATAATGAGACCCCAAGCAAATTTATAGGTTGCAGGTTGGTCAACCCCACAAGTTGGTTAAAATATCTGTTTGCTCTGAAAACCATGTGCCTAATCACTGGTTTTTCAAGAATTGATAATTCTGGTGCATGAAGATGTTGTTTTGCAATATTTTAAATTTTTAGACACTTGCCATTTTTCAGCATTTGGGGGTTGTTTTCTGTTATATAAATAGAATATTCTAAGTCCCATATTATTTAATTCATCCTTGTCTAGAAAATATAATTGAGGCATATGCTTCAGGAATTGGTTCATGATTGATTAACAAATGAAGAGTCTTGAAAGAATAAGTGACTATTCAACAGTTACTTTGAGAAGACTAGCCCTAAACTAGTCATTAAAATTTGTTTTCCAGAATTCTCAGTACCTCCAATAAGCCCATGCTGTGCCTGAGTTCTGTGTCTCTTCTAGCAAGGGTTAGGAGAATTGGCAAGAAGCCTGAGGATTTGGAGTAAGAGGGCCCCTCCCCGGCTTCCACACTTTCAACTGCAGCAAAGAAGAGGTTCCTTTACTTTCTTATTCTGAGTGAAACTTGGTTCCCCCATGAAGTCACTGCTTTTTCTGCGTCTCTTTCACAGGATGGCTGATGTGCCACTGGGCCTGCAGTTCATGTGTGGGACCTCTTTGCTCCCTACTGCCACTTTCCAGATCCTCCTCGCTCTTCCCGAAAAACACTCAGCTTTGAATTTTTTGTCAGTCGACTACCCATCCATCAACTCTCCTTGTCGCAGTCATGTACTGACCCCCGCCCCAGTTCATATGCCCTCATTCCTTAATGAATTCCGATCCTGACTCCAGTATCATTCTCCCCAACACTACTCTGTCGTAATTCTTAGTGATTTCAATAACCACGTGGAAGATTATGCTCTAGTGTTTTAATAAAGTTTCTCCTGTAAAGCAGAGTCTGAAATAAGGACTTGAGATACAAGTGATTTATTTGGGAGATAACCCAGGAAACAGGAATGAAGCAGTAGGGAGAGGAAGACAGGGAAGGAGGAAAAGCCTCTGAAAACTGAGCCATCAAGGTCACTACCATGAACAAAGGGGACTCAAGTCTGCTGAAATCTCTGGGAAGCATCCTAAGTACCCCACAAAATTGTCTGCCAAAGAACCAGAGGCTGGGGCACTTATCCACTGACTTCTGACCCTCCTGGGTGAGGGTTGTTCCCTGAAGCATTATCTTCCTCGTACTTTGCTACACTTGCCTGTGACCCTAGAGGCTCCTGGACCTTCAGAGAAGACCCTGAGGTGAAGGCAGAAAGGAGAGGTGCCTTTTTCAGGTGGGAAGCTATCAGGAGGAGTCTGAGCTTGCATGGAATGTTCACTGTAGCTGCTGCTAAAATCAGAAGTAGGTTAGGGGGATGTGATTGGGACACCAAAAGCATCTGGAACGCCCCGCTTCTCCATTCCCTGACCTTCTCTTTTCTAGTGATTCTGTCCTCCACCCTACCTCAACTACCCTCTCCCTTGATCAGAGCTTAGCCCTTGTCATTACCAATAACTGCCACCAGTGACAGCCTAAGCTTTTCACCCTCCAACTACTACGGCCTGTCTTTCCAGCTGGGTCCCTCTTGTATCTGGACTCCAGCAATCCTTAGACTCTCACCTGGACATACAGTACTTCTATCTCACCATCCTTTCCCTGTTCTTGACCTCCTGATTCAGCTTAAATCCAATGATCAATCATCATACTCACTCCCTTGCATATAGGCTCAACTCCCTCTATCCTTCTCCCTCAGCAAACCCCAACCTTAGTTACATCCTATTCTACACCTGTTCTGCATATGGCTTTAGAAGGAAACAGGTCCTGCCACTTACAAGCTGTGAAACCTTGGCCAAATTACCTAATGCTGCTGAATCTTAGTTTCCTCAGCTGTGCTGAGTGGTCTCCATTAAAATTTGGGACGACTGGTCTCAAGTTGGCACTTAGGGCTGCCTAGGAGTCATAATACATTTCCTTAGTCTCTGCACTCTCCCACCATCATAGATAACAATTTCCTAGCTTCTCCTTTTCTATTTTTCTTTATAAACCTCACAACATCCTCACTATCAGCTGATGACCTGGCTTTCAACTTCCATCAGAGAAGAGAAGCACTCAGAAGAGAACTTTCACTTCCAAGAGCCCAACTCCTGCCTCGTGTCCTGCCAGGTGTCCATGGTCCTAGCCAAGGTCAACCTCTCTACGTTTGTGCTCTAAATGCCATCCTCTGTCCTTATTAAGAACGTGGTTCTGAACTGGGCTCATGCCTGTAATCCTAGGACTCTGGGAGGCCGAGGCTGGAGGGTCACTTGAGGTCAGCAGTTGGAGACCAGTGTGAGCAAGAGCGAGAGCCCATCTGTACTAAAAACAGAAAAAATTAGCCAGGTGTGGTGGCACACACCTGTAGTCTCGGCTATTCGGGAGGCTGAGGCAGGAGGATTGCTTGAGCCCAAGAGTTTGGGGCTGCAGTGAGCTATGATCATGCCACTGCACTCTACCCAGGTGACATAGCAACACTATACATAAAAAAAAAAAAAAAAAAAAAAAAGATTTAAAAAAACTAAAAGTAAAATTTATCCCATTTCACAGTCAAGCACTGGTAACACTGAATTTTTTCCAGTTTTTACCCCTATTCAGAGTAGGAAATAAAATTGTACTTTTTTTCTTGACAAACTTGGAAGTATAGCACATGTGGAATTTCGCATCCTATATTTTTGCCTACCGTATTCTTAGCTTTTCCCCATGTAATTAGTCACATAAGAAGTTATGAAATTATTAAGTAGGTATCCTAGGGAAGAACCAGCCACCAAAGAAAAACATGACAGGAGTATTGGGCAGTGCTAAGTGCCCATTTGAGGTCTGCGTTTATGAATTTAGAGAGAAACCACTTTACTTGATTTGGGGCTTTTCTCCAGCAATGTTCAGCTACTGGGGTATAAGCATGGAGAAGATAGAGAGATAGGTTTATTCAAGGTTGTGAATTTATTACTTGTATATGACAGAGAGGAAATGAGGATAGATTGTTGAAGACATTTGCAAGAAAATGATTATGTAATGTGTATAAATTGCAGTGTGGGAGTTTCATTCCTGACCTGGTCCCATGAGTGGAAATCTTAGGGTGGTTTTCTTTGGTTTCACATAGGTGCTGGTGGAGCTTTCACTTCTTTACCTTCTCGTTCCCCAGCCACCTATCTTGTCCAGAGGTGGGGTAGAGTTTAGAAGTGTTTGGGACCATGGGAGAGGAGTCATCTAAACAGAGTGGTCTCCACGGCCTGAGCAAAAACTTAAGGTACGGGTGATTGATTGTCTTATAGGCAGCTACTTCTGAGATGTTCTCTTTCAGGAAAAACAACTAATACACCCCTCAGCACAGGCAATGTGTAGCACTCCCTGGCACAGCAAGGAAGGATGTTCTGGTTTAGAAATAAGGATAGAAATTGATATAGGGATACAGTTAGATTTTAGTTAGGCTTGGGGTTGGGTTTAGGGTTGGCTCCCGTGGGTTTTCCTGGTGCCAGGGAGAGGTGCAATCTTTTGAGGTGAACTTTTTTTTTTCTCCATGTGATACCTAGAGGTCTACAAGGCCCCAATTGCCATCATGCTCCATCTATTGAGTCTTTTCCCATCTCCCTCTCCAAAATCCTGTGACCCCTTGGTGTTCCATCTAGGTTTTCACCAATTCTGTAATCAATATATAGTTTATTGATTAAACTTTACATACTGTCTTCATATGTTCAAAAACTTTGTTGGCTTTTCTTTTTTTGCCTCTTACAAATTATAAGCTTTTACTTTACAGATATTGTGTTTAAAATGGACTTTAAGAGCCTATTTTGGTGATACATGTATACCATGGAATACTATTCAGCCATAAGAGAGAATGAAATTATGTTTTTTTCAGCAACATGGATGGAGGCCATTATCTTAAGTCAAATAACTCAGCAACAGAAAGTCATATGCTGCATGTTCTCACTTATAAGTGGGAACTAAATAATGAGTACACACGGACATATAAAGTAGAATAATAGATGTTGGAAACTTGAAAGGGTGGGAGGGTAGGACAGGAGTTTGGGATAAGAAATTACCTAATAGGTACTATGTACAGGAATTCGGTGAGGGTTACACAAAAAGCCAAAACTTCACAATTATGCAATATGTCCATGTAACAAATCTGCACATGTATCCCCTAAACCTATAAAAATTAAAAATTAAAAAAAGATACACCACAAACTGTTTAAAAAAACAGAGCCTATTTTGGAAGTAATAATTCCAGACATCCTGGAAGCAATGCATGCTTTATAGCCTGCCAGTAATTGTTTGATTTTCTATAAAAAGTATGAAAAAAATAAGCACGAAAATATTTTCAGTAATTTATATCATACTGCTGAGTGAAAAAAAAAGATGTTAAAGTGTATAAATAGTAGCAATCTCTACAAAAAATTGAAAAATTAGCCGGGCATGGTGGCACATGCCTGTATGCCTGGAGTCTCAGCTACTCGGGAGGCTGGAGGCAGGAGGATCGCTTGAGCCCAGGAGTCAGAGGTTGCAGAGAGCTATGATGATACCACTGCGCTCTAGCTGGGTCAACAGAGCAAGCCTCTGTCTCAAAAAAAAAAATTTTTTTTCAAACATGGACAAGCTGAAATTATTAAATTTACATAAGGAAAACTAATATATCCACCACCTAGATTCTATCATTAACATTTTATTATATTTGCTTTATCAATATTTCCATCCAACCATCAATCCATTTTATTTTTGATACATTTACATTTTAAAATAAATTGTAAATATAACTTTACTTACTCCTAAATCCTTCAGCCTTAATATCATTAACTATACTTCAAATTTTGTTTACTATTTTTTTCATTTTTTGTTTTAGTAGAGATGAGGGTGGTCTTGAACTCCTGGCCTCAAGCAATCCTCCTGCTTCCGCCTCCCAGAGTGCTAGGATTACAGGCGTGAGCCACCGCACCGGTCCAGGAGGCTTACTTTTGATTGTACTTCTTTTAGCATCTTCTGAATTTTGTACTATGTGCTTGTGTTCTGTATTTTTAAAAATTAAATGTTTAAGCATTTTAAACATTTAAGCAGTTTTATAACGATGAGCCATTGAATCTAAATTGGATGAGAAAGAAAGTGAAAAAAGGAAGGGATGACAGATAACAAGGAAGTGGGTAGGGTCAACGGAATGGAGAACTCACTGAAGTCAGAGTTGTAGCAGTGGTGTTACCAGAACAAGCAAGTTAGGGGAATGGAATGTTCTGGTTAGACAGTGGGATGTTGAAATCGAGTTCTCAAAAGTAGTTACAATGTTAAGTGATAAGGTTCCATTCATAAGGAACGGGTAGCTTGCATGGATAGAGATTAGGATATCAGCGCCCCTTCCCTATCATGATACACTCTCAAACACATATTGGATTTTTCTTTGCAGTATTTATCACAACTCCAATTAAGTATTATAATGTTTGACTTGTGTAACTGTGCTTAATATTTGGCTCCCTTATTAGACCATAAGCTCCAAGAGGGCAAGAGTCTTTTTTTAATTCTGTATTTCCAGTGCCTAGTACCTATAAGTGCTCAAAGAAGTATTACCTTTTTAATTGGATTCTTTAAGTGGGGTCATTCCTCTTCTCTGCATCATTTTACTCCAACTCTTTTTTTATTTATACGTTTTATGAATGTATGAATGAATACTCTTTGTAAACATCATAATCAATACTAGCTATCCTGTAGGTCCAACCTATCAATTATATTCTCCTCCCTTGGCCAGTGGTTTGTGGTCTAAAGGGATAAAACTTGGGGGCTTCTTAGGATCTTCTAGGATGTGCCTTCAGGAAATCCAAGATTAATATTCATTCCCTGAACAATCTTTTATGGAATCTCTAAGTGCCACGTACTCTTGAATAGAAATATTAATAATCAACACGTCTGTGCATTTACTGAGCCCATTCTATGTGCCAGTTCTTATTGAAGACAGCTATTATAAGCATTTCAAGTAATGAGCAATGTATCTCCCTTAACACGGAGTCCCGGGATCTGGGGCAGGGGAGAGGTGAAGCGAAACGCGGGTCCCGCCAGCAGAGGGCGAGCTTCCGGCCCACCGAGGCTTCCAGGCTCCCACGCTCGCTCCCGAGCACGTCCCCGCCCTCCGCGTCACGTGACGCGGCCGCGGAACCTGAGCTGCCAGGCCTGAGCGGAGCTAAATTCGTTGCCGGTGGGCACTGCGGGTGCAACCACAAAGGCTAATCCGAAGGCGTTGGGGAGGTTCGCGGAGCCGATGCTTCCTCTTCCAAGTCAGGTCGGCTCCTGTTACCTTCTCACCATTCGCCGTTCCCGTCTCCCCGAGCGCTTGCATGAGCTCTTTCGTGTGGGGAAGCTCCGGTGACCATGTAGGGGGAAAGAGTGAGGAAGCTCCGGGTGCGTGGGACAAGGCCAGCGCTGTCGGCACGCCGCCCCGACGCCCACCACACCCCAGGTGCGGGCCGCTGGGCCCGTGGGCTCTGGTGGGAACTCCGGCCTCCGGTTGTGGCCTGGCCGGGAGCGCCACGAATTCTCGCGTCTTCTCGCGAGAGTCTAAGTTGAAGGAACATGGCGACGTCTAATCTGTTAAAGGTAAGACCCTCACCCCAGGTCGGGTTTTACTCCGTGAGCGCCGGGGTCAGCCTCGGGAGAGGCTCGGTTCAGGTTCAGCCGCGAGATGTAGGAGTGTTCAGGCGTTGTCCACCGCAAGGAAAGCGACAGTGGCTGCCGTCGGGAACCGGAATGCTGGTCTTTGGCCTCGGGGTCGACGGGCTCTGGTGGTCCCTCCCGCCGGTTGACCGGTGCGAATAACCCGGCTGAGGGATGGCGGGGAGCGATGCTTTGAGGGACTAGCTCTGCCCGGGAGCGGGAGATGAATGGTCGTGCTGAGCCCTGACCGATTGGGCCGTTAGTAGTACTCTTAGGTCTCAGTTTCTTCTGAAGCGAGTGTTTCAGAAGCATAAAAGGGAAATCCAAGAAAATGCTGCCTAACAGTTTTCTATGACTCGACCCCCATCTCCTCAGTTTCTGTTCTCATTCTGTCTGCACGAAATTCCAAGTCAGACCGGAGTGCCTCCCACTCCACCCCCTTCCTCCCTTTTCTGCGTGCTACACCTTCCCTCCTAATTCCCTCATTCTTGAGTTCATGTTTTTCCCTTTTTTCATTAGGAATCTCCCCAACCCCCACCCCTATTACAGGACACAACCAGATGACAACTGATGAAGTGCTACCATCGTTTTAGGGGGTAGGAAAGTAACCTTATTAAAGACAACATTTAAAGTTAGTTGTATCCGCGGTACAACATTAAAGTTAGCAAGAGAGCTCCAGGCCCAGAGAGGGCAGATTCTCCACCATCAGTTAAAAAAGTTTGTAGGAGAATGAGTAAGACATGGAACTAGTCTGTTCTGTGCTTGTGGTTGTACTGAGAATCTTAATCACGACTCGCAGAAATGGGGGTCGTGATTAGCTCAGGGAACATAAGTACATAGGATAAACTACTCCTCTCTTGGACTCATCATTACGTTTCAGGCAATATAGATGGATAATAGAAAATAAATTAAAATATACTGGAAATTCACTATCATGTCTTCCATAGACCAGTGATATTAACTGCCTAATAGATGGGATTGTCTTATAAAATGAAGACCAAATTTTTCTAAGAGGCAATACTGTTTATCATCTTTTAAAAGGGAGAGGAGGCTAGAACTAGACTCTCCAAATATCCCCCACATACAAACTTTATGACTTTGGGCAAGTTTCTTAACTCTCTGTGCCCAAGTTTCCTTATCATTAAAAGGGAATTATGAATAACACCTATTTTGTGGGAGCACTGTGTAGATTAAATGAATTAATGTATCAAAAATGCTTAAAATAGTGCCTGGCACTTGATTGGTACACAATACAATAGATTACTACTACTGTAAGAAAACTAATTCACAGGCATTGAGTAACCCATCTCACTCTACTTTCCCTTTTATAACAGTATAGCAAAGTTCTAATGCATTAGTTCAGAAAGAAAATTTAACTTCTTAAGATCCCTGTTAATGTATCCATGTGTGTTAGCATAAGCGATTTGTTATTAATTGAAATGTGTGTAAGAATTAATTAGGTTCCTGATTCTTTGTGAAATTTTGACTTGTTGATTACCTGGATATGAGGCAACTTTTTCCCCCAAAAAATTATGTCTCAGAAAAGAGCAAGTCACTATTCTCCACACAAAGCCTCACAAAGGATTGTTTGAAGGAGATAAAATCTGAAGCTACTTTGGTCATATTAAGTACTTTGTAGATATTATGAATCTGCATCTACAGCACACACCTATAGAATGAAAAAACTGCCTGAATATCTTAAAAATGGACATGTAGGGCTTAGGTTAAGAGATTACAAGAATTAAAAAATACTCTAACTCAAACAACTTTTATAAATAAAAAGAAGGTGATAATGCCTTAAAAAACTGGTAAGTGACTCAGTCACTCTAGTGAACATGAAGACAGCACCAAAGATACACTGGCAAATTTTCAATATAATTGTTTTATGAAATGTTGACTATAGGAAAAAACAGAATTTCTAAATATTATTTCATGTAGTATGTGGTTTTACATATATATAACTAATATAGTAGGCATTATAAACATTTGATTCTTTTATCTATGTATCACCAAAATTTTATGTATTCAAGTTGGCTAGAAAAGCCTTTTTTTTCCCCCTCTCCTCATTGGAGGTAATGAGTAATTGCCATATATAGTAGACAGCCCTGTCATGGGGTGGGGAGGAATATGTTTCAAGACTCTTGTGGATGCATTAAACCGGGGATAGTACCAAACCCTACATATACTATTTTTTTTCTGATCTGAAAACAGAGGGCTACTAAGTGACTAATAGGCAGATAACGTATACAGTATGGATAGGCTGGACGGAGGAGGACAGCAGGAGAGTTTATCACACTACTCGGAATGGCTGCAGTTTAAGACTTTTGAATTGTTTATTTCTGAAATTTTCCATGTAATATTTTTGGATGGTGATTGACTGCAGGTAACTGAACTGCAAAAAAAAACGAGACCAAGGATAAGGGGGGACGACTCTATTCATACGTTAAAAAGTAGCTCATCATAGAGTGGGAAGACTGAAGTTTGCCTTCTGGGAGAAATGTAGTGAGACTCTTGCAGGGTAGATCTATAACATAATTTGTAGGATTATTTAAATTCAAGGCTGGTGGTACCTTGAACAGAGGGCTGACTGAGGAGTGGCCAAATTAGCCTCATTTCCTTTTTTGACAGGATTAATAGACTGGTTCATTAGGGAAATGTCTTTGACGTTGTGCAATTAGATTTCACCAGAGCATGTTTGACAAAATTATCATGTCCTGTGGTTAGTTAGAATCGTGAACAGTGGGCTAGATGAGAATACAGTTAATTTGATTCATTATCAGTTAAACAACTGCACCTAAAGAATGATAAGTCAGCATCAACCCTAAAGGGAGGCCTTTAGTGTCCTGCTGAAAAGTGTATGTCCTTACCTTGTTTACCAGTAACTTGGATAACGTTGTTTATTGAACCTGTGAATGACACAAAATTCAGAGGGATAGCTAATGTTTTGAAAGATTCAAAATTTTCTTGATGTGAACCTTGCAAGTCAGAAGCCAATGCAATAAGAACCACCAACTTTTTTATTATATTGGAATTGGATTGTTTGGGGTGGGGAGGGGAGGTTTTCAATCTATCATTCAGGCTGGAATGCAGTAGCAGCATCCTATGTCAATGCAACCTCAGACTCCTGGGCCCAAGTGATCCACCTGCCTCAGCCTCCTGAGTAGCTTGGACTACAGGCATGTGTCACCATGCCTGGCTAATTTTTAAATTTTTTTGTAGAGACAGGGTCTGGCTCTTGCCTCAGCTGGTCTGGACTCCTGGCCTCAAGTGATCCTCCTGCCTTGGCCATCCAAAGTGCTAGGAGTTACAGGCATGAGCCACTGCACCCAGCTGATATTAGAATTTCATCTTCTGTTTTAGATCCTAACATATAATTCTACTTGTTCCTTTTCGTTTGCAGTTATCATCTGGGCCCTCAGGGCTCACTTTCTTCATTTCAGATTTATTCTACTCCAAGCAGCAATTGTTCAAACCTTTTTTTTTTTTTTTTTTTGCTGAGCCTCACCTCTCTTAATTCTTAGCTCATTACTTTACCCAGCTATTTGAAGTGCCCTTAACTTCCTTGGTCAATACCACAAATTTTTCTCATTTCTCCTACATTTTCCTCTTTTCCATGCTGCTTCCTAAATTGCCTCCTTTCACCTGTTCCTGTTCAGTCCTCATCTTCTCCCCAGGACTTTGTGGCATTTCCTTTCTTAATCTTTTTTTTTTTTTTTCAGTTTCCTTTTTTCTCACTTCTATGTCTATAAAAAAGTTCGTGTGTCCTCTCATATAAACTTAACAGTACTCTGCTTCTGCCTCAAACTTTTGCCCTTTTCTTTCTTCATTCACTGTCACAGTTCTTGGAAAAGCAGCTCCCACTTGCTGCCTTTATAATTCTCTACCATTTTTCTTAACTAACTTACTGTGGTATGGCTCACCCTCCACCCCCACCCAATTATATTGAAGCTGTCAGTCTCAAGAGCACTAGCAACCTCCTGATTGCTAAATGAGATTCTTCTCTGATAACTTTCATCCTCTTTTCTGATATTGTTGCTCGCTTCCTCTGCTACTTTTTTGGTTTTTATGACATTATTCTCTCTTTGGCCTACTATCTCTCAAATCACTTGTTTGTCGTTGACTTCTCTTCTTTTCCCCCGATGTAATTATTTCTCAGGATTTAATCTTCAGCCCTTTTCTATCTTTATACTTTTTTCCTGGGACAGTCTTAACTCCCATGATTTCACAATTTTTATCTCTTAGCTCTGATCAGAGCTCTAGACCAAAACAGTTCTCACCATATTACTTTCCTGCCCAGATACCTTTGATGGTTCGAATTCTTTGAGATCTTTCCAGCTGGGTCTTCTAATTAATAACTAACTAGTGTCCTCTCTCTCTCACTCACTCACTCTCACTCACTCTCACACTCACATACCCACCTACCTGGCTGGTTACTTGTTGGCTCACTCACATGCCAGAGGTCATCTCTCTAATAATTTCCTATAACTCTCTCACTCCTAATTAGATCTAGTGAGAGGAAGGCAGAGGAAGGTAGTGGTATATAACCAACCCATAAGAGAATCCAAACTAAACTGAAATATGAAGCACACTACTTTTCTCAGTGGAAACTCTTATCCTTTGAGAGGAAAGAAATTATATGTAAAGCAGTGAAGACTATATATAAAGAAATATAAAGCAGTGATTCAAAGTATCTGTAGAATTTATTCATTATTAATATTTTCTTGGATACCTATATGTAAGACACCATGAAGAATGTAAAGGTACATAAAACAGTGTCCATGCTCTTTGGGAATTTATCATATGCTAAAGGAGATTAAAAGGTACTAATGATTTATTATAAGGCAAATTTCAGGTGTGTTACCAGCTGCTGTATGGTCCCCATAGGCTGAGGAAATAGTATCTTGTAGGATAATCAAGGAAAGTATTATGGAGAGAGCATTGGAGCTAGATTTTGAGTAATGGATAGCCTTTTTGTAGGTGGTAAGTAGGAGAAAATTTGGTATGAATGGAGACTAGATCAGTTTGACTGCAGTGTAAGCAGGACTGCATGCTGTGTTACATTCTGTATGAACGGTGTTCCTTGGAATTGTTGCAGTGTAGAAGCCCAGAGTACAGGGAACAGTAGGAAATAAATGGAAAGTCAGGGTCAGATTGTGAAGGACCTGCCATGCTAAGCAAGGGAGTTTGAAATAAAGTTCCATAGATAATGGGAAATATTTGAAAAATATGTGAGCAGTGATATTGTGAACCTCTCAATCTATTTTTGGCTCTTAATAAAATTATTACTTCTATTTTATGTGTATTCAAAATCTGACTTGAGAGGCTGGGCACGGTGGCTCTTGCCTGTAATCCTAACACTCTGGGAGGCTGAGGTTGGAGGATCGCTTGAGGTCAGGAGTTTGAGACCAGCCTGAGCAAGAGTGAGACACTGTCAAATAAAATATTAAAAAAAAAAAAAATCTGACAGAGATGGCCATGGATGAAGGGCATTTGTGCTAATGACATCATGTGCATGGAAACCGTAACAAGAGTCGTTAAGTCTGTGGAGAATAAGTTTATTCATTACACAAGAATTTAGTATTTTCTAATTCTAACTAAGTAATGGTGAACTAGGCAGACAAACTTCTGTCCTTGTATAACTTATATTTTGTGAAGAAGAGAGCCAATAAACTTATAAGCAAATAAGATGAACACTGCGAAGAAAAACATGTGGTCAAGAAAGGCCTCTGAGGAGATGATACTTGAGGCAAGACCCAAATGAAGCAAGGGAAAAAGTGGTGTACATATTTAGGAGAAGCCAGTGCAAAAGCTCTGAGTCAGGAACATGCGTGGCAAGGAAATGTTTATGTAATACCAAGATTTGAATGTTGTCAGTGAACATAGTTAAGATACATAACTGGATAATTCTTTTTAATACATCTAATGAAACATAAATGAGCCTCATTAAGAACCCAGTTGTCAGTTTTTCATTAGGTTGATAGAAATCATCCCTTTGAAAAGGGCATGAGAACATGAGCCTTAGGGCCACCTTCCCTTCCTCCGGTGTCTTATCCTAGAGACATGGTTGCATTTGACACAACCAGAGAGAAAATAAATTCAGGGGTATCTGTGTTGGTCATGGGTAGAAATGGGAGTGGGAACAGTGGACAAAGTAACTGTAAAACTGTGTGATAAATATAAATGGGAGAATCTTTCATGTCCTATGAAAACAAATGTGTGTGTAATTATTGGCTGGGAATGGTGGCTCATGCCTGTAATCCTAGCACTTCGGGAGGCTGAAGCAGGAGGATTGCTTGAGGTCAGGAGTTCGAGACCAGTCTGAGCAAGAGCAAGATCTTGTCTCTACAAAAAATAGAAAAATTAGCTGGGCATGGTGGCATGAACCTGTAGTCCCAGCTACGCAGGAGGCTGAGGCAGGAGGATCCCTTGAGCCCGGGAGTCTGAGGTTGCAGTGAGCTATCATGATGCCACTGCACTCTAATCAGGGTTACAAAGCAAAACCCTGTCTCAAAAAAAAAAAAAAATGTGCAGTTACCATAATCTGGAGGTGATTGTATATTAATTAAAGCTACTAAAAGGAAGTGACAGTTTAGTATAAACTTTGAGAGATCAGTCCTTTTTCAGTGGATTAGAGGATGGGAATTTTAGACTGAATTTTAAGAGGACACTAGGCATCTGTCTAGTTTGTCTTTCTTTCTTTCTTTCTTTCTTTCTTTCTTTCTTTCTTTCTTTCTTTCTTTCTTTCTTTCTTTCTTTTTTTTTGAGAAAGGGGTCTCACTGTGTTGCTCAGGCTGGTTTCCAACTCCTGGGCTCAAACAATCCTCCCACCTTGGCTTTCCAGAGTGCTGGAATTACAGGTGTGAGCCACTGTGCCTGCCGAGAGTCCTGGTGAAATCAGTTATGTCACTAAAAGCCATTTGGCTCTTGTCTTGATTAAGTAGGTTGAGGAAATAGGTCCCTGATACACTGTAAACAAATCAAGGTACAGTTCGTGGTAAAACATAGGTCAAATCCATGGAGTATATACAAGTATATCAAAGGGTAATTGGTATGCATAACTGGGGTTTGTTTGTTCCATAAAAATCTGAGCCTCTGGGCCGGGCGCGGTGGCTCACGCCTGTAATCCTAGCACTCTGGGAGGCCGAGGCGGGTGGATTGCTCAAGGTCAGGAGTTCGAAACCAACCTGAGCAAGAGTGAGACCACATCTCTACTAATAATAGAAAGAAATTAATTGGCCAACTAAATATATATAGAAAAAATTAGCTGGGCATAGTGGCGCATGCCTGTAGTCCCAGCTACTTGGGAGGCTGAGGCAGAAGGATCACTTCAGCCCAGGAGTCTGAGGTTGCTGTGAGGTAGGCTTACGCCACGGCACTCTAGCCCGGGCAACAAAGTGAGACTCTGTC